>BQKZ01003643.1:10104-21592 GCA_036244855.1 Temnopleurus reevesii
CTCTCTCTCTCTCTCTCTCTCTCTCTCCTCCTCCTCCTGCTCCTCCTACTCCTCTATCTCTCCCCCGTAGGGGTGTTGCTCAAAGGTTGCAATTGGTCGCAACTTGCAGTTGATCGGTATGCGCCAATCAAAATCATTGTTCCATGCGCATATATTGTGAAATGCGCACACCACGAGTGAATGAAAATGTGCGTTACAATTGGCAAAGTTGCAGTTGATTTGCAGTTGATTTTGAGCAACACCCCCTTAGTCTCTCTCCTATCTATAGTGAATACTATCTCCGCCTCACTCTTCTTCTTTTCACTGATATATTAAAAGTAGAGACTATTAATCAAGGACTCTTTTTCTAATTTACCATAAGGCAGGTGGTAACGATTGACCTTTAAAGCGCTTCTTTGCTCTAAGTTGGCACCTTTCCTGATTACACATGTCCGTTTTCAGTCATGCTTTTTCACATCTCGCCTATTCTGGGTCAATCTAAAGAGAGCTTAATTGGGCTAAATGAAATTAGGTAAGATCATAGACATACCACTGTCTATAGTAAGATCAACGGCGGAGATAAAATGAGTGGAAGATATGTGACAGCTTACTGTTCAAGTGCGTGATGCTCAATGTTCGAAACGTACTGTGTCCACACCCTGCTCCTCCTTCCCAGCGTATTCCCAAAGATATCAGACGTGGAGGCGCCGTGGTGTAATGGTCATGACTCTCGCCTTTCAACCAGAGGGTCATAGGTTCGAGTCCCACCCATGGCGTTAATTTCATTCAGCAAAATACTAATCCACATTGTGCTGCACTCAACCCAGGTAAGGTGAATGGGTACCTGATATAAGTATTTATTCCTTGAAATGCCAAGTGCGCTGGTGGTTGCCGGGCTAAAGCCAGGGTAATAATGCTGCAATTGTAGAGCGCTTATAGAGAATTTTCATGAATTGATAAACATGAACGCTTTATAAAAGCCATTCATTATTATTGTTATTATTCTATCTAAGATATATTTGAATTATTCAGAATAACTATTCGAATGCAAGCAAATCCCCTGAATATGCCCCAAGAAAAGAAGATTCACCTAAAATACCAGAAAAAAAAAAACAAATTATCTTCCTGCGCCACGATCGCAGCTGACTGCAATCAAGTTCGTGGTTTTTAGCCAATATTGTGCCGTCTAACCACCAACGTCCCCGCAAACGTGAACAATCGAAGGAAATTATATATCTCTATCAATACAGGCCTCTGGTGTAGTAACCTGAAACCTTTCTCTTTCCCATGCTCTGTGTATTATAAGAAGGACGCCTTAAACTCTCCGCTTGTTGATTAAATATTGAGACGGGCGAGGATACCGCTAAAACTTTGCAAGTCACGGAGTAATCACCACTTAGCGTACCTTGGAACATTCTTCCTTTTTAATGCGGTCGCATGAAAATCGCAAAAAAAAAATCCGGTAAAAGGGAAAAGCATGCGTTTCATTTTACTGTTACTAGAATAATACAAAATAATCCCCTTTAATAGGAGATAAATCGAACTTTTTCCTGTTGAAAGAGTTTTCTGTGGATGTATGGACAGACATTTGTACTACTTATTAGCAAGCTAAAAACAAAGGTGAAAATAATCAAGGATTTTTTTATAAATTTGAAATGGTTCAATGTTTGACGATGTTAAAATTCAACTTGTAATTTTGTGTCATCTATATAGGTCCTCCGTAACATAAAAGTTTGCGACCAATCGTACGATCGATATCGATCATTATTTTGATCGCAAAATTTATTATATCTCTTTCGTTTTACAGGGCCCAGGTCATCCAGCAAGGTTAGAGGAAAAGCAAACCAGTAACAGAACCCTACGAGTCAGACAGGTCAAAGAACTTAGACTAGAATGTCGAAAGCAGAGCAGCAATTCAAGGGAAATGATACATTCAGAAGCTTGCATCTTGAAAACATGTGATAGATATAAATGTAAGGATCTTACCGTTGGGTAATGTATCTTGAAGTACAGACGAAGTACAAACGAGGACCAAAGAGTGGTGTTGAAAACCCTCGATGCTTTCTACCGTAGATATGAAAAAATTAGACGTGCGACAAAAAACTCCAAGCACTTACCTCAACGCGTTTCCGTTATACCAGTCTCCCGCGTGTCCTTGAAGTACGGTGGCTTTGAAATATCCTGTAAAACCAAACCGGCAAAGAAAGCAAAACGAGCTATTATTGCGAAAATCCACGTGAGTATATGGATCAAGCAGATATCATGACACAGTGACAATAGAATATGTGATATCGTAGGGCGTGCATTTGGCTTTGAATTTGCGGGAGATAGTTTCGCCTATACATCAGCAATCGCAAATGGAATGAAATATGAGAAGGAAATGGACATGCGGGTGCATGATTTAAACAGAAGCTTAGCGGACCAGTCAATCGAGATAAATGAATACTGCTGTAAAAGGTTGCTATCACGAAATGCCATATCAAGATGAGAGAGAGAGGGAGAGAGAGAGGGAGAGAGAGGGGTGAAAAGATAGAGAAGAAGGAGAAGAAAGACAGGGGAATAGAGGGAGAGATTTCGTCTGCATGGGAACAAGTTGTTATAAATGCCAAGCGGCACATTAAGAAGGCCATGTACATAAACTAATATCATACCCACTAGGGAAATGAAGTTGACCTTCTATGCAGGGTTTCCCATTTATAGACTTTTCACACCCCTACACTCTTAGAATAGTGGGGACATTTACGCCCATATTGTCCTTAAATTTGCGAACATTGCAATCACATTAGTACAAAAGCGGCTCTAGCACTGATACTGGGTTCTAGTCGATTAAATAGGTAAATAATTATCTCTGTAGCTGTTAGATTATATGTTCCAAAATTCCATTGCAGAGCTGTAATAGTTTGCTAATACTTCAAGATGACATTTTGTCACTTAACAATGCCGCACAATGAATCAATCACATCAAAACCTATTAAGATCATAATACACAATTACAAAAAAAAAAAAAAAATTAATAATAAATAATAAAAAAAAAAAATATGGTAATATAAAAAGAAACCATTACCAATATATACTGCTACTCTATGAAACAAACGAAAAGTGACACATCTGTATTAATTCATTCATTTTGAGAGCACCATACCGTAATTCAACCGGAATATCGGAAATTCTGCTTTGTCAATTGGACATATTCATCTTTGATTAATATCAGTGCAATATTTACATATCAAATCTGGCATATGAAAGCTATTTCGTGATGAATAATTTATTTGTGAGAATGCCCTTTCCTTTCACGGTAAAAAGTCTAGAATTGGATCGCATTTTGTTGTATCGAGATGTCCGTGGGATAAGAACTAGACGACTTTTCTCTGTTTTAATTGATCCTCTAAAGTAGTATTGCCTAAGGGTTTAGATAGATTGATAAGATTTCCAAATGAAAATGAAATAAATACTAGTCAGATGTAAGTATTCATACACATCACTATATGGTTGATTCCCTACAGGCGACTAGATGGATTTAATGAATTCGACAAAAATCAAATCTAATTCATTAAAAGACATTGGATATGGGAAAGGAGTACTCGTCCTTAGGGGATTTAAAAGGTGTAAATTGACGTCGTAAAGTAAGCATTATTTAGCCATTATTCCCCAATAGAATCTATATTTGTAGTTGATTACCTCTCAATGAAAACGATCATTTTGTAAAGGGCTATTGTGTGGTATGCTTTTCTTTCATTTTTTTTTTTCGTATTACCAAGCGCCGATGTGTTTTCACTGTCATGAATATAATGTTACTCAGCATAGTGAATTGATGATAAGGCTGCTTCAAATGAAATATCTCACAAATAGACATGTACAGTTTATCAGTGAGGAACTATTCAACGATTGCATTCACGTTCTTTTAATATTTATTCGACATTACCTTAAATTTAAGATGTCTTTTATTTCTGAAATGAATGAAACTAGACAAAATAAAGATATAAAGTAATACAAAGATACAAAATAAACATCTATTAAAAAAATCATTAAGGCAAGGATTGACTTGGGTCATTTTCTATACAGCCTCCCGGGAGCAGTGCCTTCGAAATTATGTTCCTTAGAAAAACATATATACATGCACTGTATCCTATACACTCACTATATCCATCGCTGAATGAGAATTTTCAAACGAGCAAGTTTATAATTAATTCAATGGACATCTATTCGTCGCATTGAATCTGAAGAATTAATTATGCAAGGCGTCTGCGAACAGAAAATAATCAGCCAAATTAATGAACATCTCCAGTAAAAAAAAAATCCAATAGAATTTCAAATTGATCTTACAAAGCCCATTCAGTTATGACCGTCTGCCCTTGTAAAATGGGGGCATATTGGTACATTAATTTCAAATGTGGCTAATTGAATTTCAAATGAAAATTTATGTTCTAAGAAGAGAAGGTAATTAGTAATAAAACATAAGCTGTTTCAGTGGCACATCGTGCCGAACTATGATGATATTTAAAAAGATAGGGAAACGGGGATAATTAAAACCAGACCCGGTCAGGTTCCTGTTTCATTAAGTTGTTCCTAGATGTACCCACGACTCTGCGCACGAATAATGACAGAGGGGTGAAGGAAAGGGTGACCATTCATTCTTAGAGTTGTATGTACCTCTCTGAATAGCTTTATGAAAAAGGTATTTCGGCGGTGTTTCACCAACTTATGAAATGCCTTAAAGGATACCTGAGGATTAAGAATGTAATATGTATATCACTTCGGTACATAAAATTGACCCCCCCCCCTATAAAATAATAATAATAATAATAAAATTTAAAAAAAGATATTTAACAAATTCATCCGATATTATACGGACTACTAGTTAAGGAGTTCCAAGGAGATAAACGTCTCGTTTACGATCGACGAATGCAATCCAAAACCGAGTTAGGCTCCGTTCGGTGCTTTATGATTGCGTGCTTGTAAACGACTTTAAACACAATTGGTATCAGTTCGTATGCTTCAATAATCTATGTGAGTGTTTTATACAGTTATCAACATGCAGTGATTCTTAAACATTAAAGTCGTTCTTAACTTTAAGAACGATTTCAGTGAAACATTTCCCTGGGGGGTGTTTCACTAAGATAAGAAAGACTTAACGCACGACTTCACGTTCGACTGGTATCCCTTATTGTGCGTATAATTCATAATAGTACGTGCATGCAGCGCAAAAATTGATACCAGTCGATCTTAAAGTCGTTCTTAACTTAAAGAATGAGTTGGTGAAACAGGTCCCAGGTTGTGAGAGAGTAAGAGTGCAGGACAGGAAACAGATGGTCTTGAAGAAACAAAATCCCACATGTTCATTCAACCAGGAATGCTCATCTTCCTTCTGATATCAATAGTTTTCTTCATCTTTGTATGATTATAATTATTATCATTATATTTGAGCTTAAAACAGCTTTAGATTCTGACATGATCACATTACATAAATGGAGTCGATTGCCTCCGACTCAGCATGCGCTCAATATGGCTCACGAAGCATAATGATGCAATTAGTGGAAACAATGTAATTTTATTTGACGCCGAAATTACAACGCTTTATCTAAAAAGACATCGGTACTTTGTGTAAAAAGTATTCATGTAAAAACATCTGAGACCAGGTATTAGTCTTCTTAGATTACTCAGACATGCCATTTTAAAGTTATATATCAGTATTAGTCAGGATGAATAAATTGACGTGAAACGAGGAGATGTATTTACTAATTGTTTTTCATGCCTAAACATTAACATAGAGGAAATTTAGAAATGAATCTCGCACAGAAGCAACGTGTGTACCACTACCATATAGCAGGATCGTTGTCCTGCGGAGTCGGCGCAGGGTGACAGCGTCTCCGTTCCGTTCACGAGTAGTCTGAATTCGCATTGAGTTTGTATATGGGGCGGTGTCCTGGGAAAAAAGCCAACGTACGACGTTTTCTTTGTTTTGCAATAAATAAGCCATTTCTGAGTGACTTTTAACTATGATTAGTTCATAGAATGAGAAATACTGACCAGGATATATAAGAATATAAAAATTGAGCAAAGACATTGGGGCTCCATCGGGATTCAAACACGAGACTACTGGTTTGCTAGACCAGCGCTCTACCGCCTGAGCTATGGCAAGCTCTTATGCGGTGTTCGTCCCAGAAACCCCTTTCGATGCTCTAGAGATCAGATGCTATTAGAACCTGGCATGATTTTGAACTAAACAAACTATGAACAAGCTCAAATTTGTTATTGAGAAACCGTATTATGGAAGAACAGTTCGACTGAAAACTGGAGCGGCTACCCTGGGTGAACAAGACCCATTATTATTTGACTGCACTCTGTGTCTTCCATCCCATCCCATACCAACCAGCTTTAGATTTGTGAAGATCATAGTCCTACCGACGAGTCGTTTGAATGCTACTCCATGAAAGGTTAAGTGGATTAGACGAACCTTCGTAAATTGATCAGAAGATATTAAATCTGACCACGTTATACAAGAACCAAGAAAGCGAGGAAGAATGGGAATATCGGGGGACGTTCCATTAAGATTGTGTATGTCAAAAGCCGACCTATTCGCTCTTACAATAGAGAAAGTCTTCATTTCAATTCATCGACATAACACAGTAATATGAATTCTACGATGAACATAAAATGATTTCTTGTTCGATATAATGCATGATATGAAAGGACTTATTGTGCACCCCTATTACTTCTTAGTAATAATAACACGATATAAACTATTTCCGAAAAATAAAGTCGAACACCAATTCAATGGTTCTTTGTAATGCTATTCAAATCATAACCGGCTTGTCATTGTTGTGTCCGCGCAGTTCTGTTCACGGCGAACGGATCTATTCTCCTTCGACCGACTTTATTTTTTCGAAAATTGTTAATATCGTGTTTAATAATAAACATATTTTATTGTATTTAATTTTGTTCCACATAAATGATTAATCGATTTTAATCCGAATTAAAAAAAAAATACCGTCCGTCGTGCATGACGGTTAATTTCTAACCAACGTCTACCCAGCGTGCGTATGTCGAGCAATAGATGAACGCCTCAACGTCAGGCAACCATCGCTCCGTATTGTTTGCGTTCTAGGAGCATCATGGGCACTGGGCAGAGGTTTGCCATAAACATTATAAACGCAAAATGATGATTCTGCCTTAGCAATAGCTATAGTTGCGGATATCTGGGTCCTCATCAACCGTAATATTGAACAATGACAGGCATGCCAAGTGAACATAATGATAAGGGTTGTAGTTTGTTTAACGTCAACCCAGCGTCTTCCCCGCAAAAACCTGTGCCGTATTAAATGCCCTGTTTATGCACCAAGTAAAACGCCCTGACAAGATTACCGATCTATATCATGTACATCGAATGAGGATTATCGTTTATCTAACTTCAGTCAGGCGTCTTACCTGCAAATGCCTGCGTTGTAAACGCATAAGTATGAAAAGGCCTATGTGAACCAGGTAACAGACCTTGAAAGGTTTGCCCAGCTAACATGTAATAAGGGTTATAGTTTGTATCACGTCAATCCAGCGTATTCCTTGCGGATAACTGCACTGTAAACACATAAATATGAAAAGACCTGTATAAACCAGGTAATACGCCTTAACAGGCTAACCGACCTGGGCCCGACGCAAGTCCGAAATACGCGATCCTGATTGGTTGAAAATGGAGTTGCGTTAAATTTTCTGACTTGCATTTAAACGCAACTTTTTATGCAAAAGGGCCCAGGTATTGAATTACGATAATTGTTTATATAACTTCAGTCAGGCGTCTTCCCTGCGATTGCCTGCGTTTTAAACGCATGGGTATGACAGGGTCTACAATGAACAATGTAATACACCTTGACAGGCTTACCGCCCTAATATCCGGTGATATAGCTTGTTTATGAGCGACCCTAATCACAAGGCTATGGTTTGTCCAATTTTAGTAATGAAATAAGGACGCGGCTATATTAAAACAACGATATTAAAATACATGCCAAGAGTCAGGCGGGGAAATGTGATAAAGGTCTTGCTACATCCACAATTAAAATGAAATTGTGTCTAGGCCATAAGGTTTATGCATACTTTTAGGAAATGTACTGAAAACGTGTTTCTGAATTATAAAGTTGATTTAACAATGTTCTTGTTTAATTAGCTTGTTAGTGTATTCGTCTGTTTATTTGCTTATTTTGGAGGGTTGGTCATTGCGTAGCCACACTCTTACTGTGAGCAGAAGGAACAAAATATATGGACAAAGCAAACAGTTTCCATTCAAGGATTCATAATAGCTCTATACACGCAATATTATTATGTGGAGAAATGCAAAATATATCTTGCATCTCCTAATTGAATAAACATGGAGCGATTAGGGGAATAGGCGGGTTTACTAATAGATGTAAATTATAATTGTTTAATGTATAGTTTTATGTATTTGGCGCTCCCATCACAGGCTTCGCCTTATGGATCTGCGTCCTTTCCTTTAATTTGTATGTATTTTGTTTATGCTATTTCTGTATATTATTGACATTTGATTTTCTATTTTGAATATTGTATTGATGTATACAAAAATTTGTTTGTTGAAGGAAAAAAATAAATGTTATTTTGAATTGAATTGAATTGAATTGAATATGCATACCTCTAACACAAAGGATGTTCTTGACAACCCTAAAGCTTGCCCGACATAGCAACAAGTAATGTATGCAAACTGGATTCCAATTATTAGTCTTATTGTTATAAACCGGTCTATGGAATACCACGTAACTACGTTAAACGCACATAAATTTGAATATATAAGTAAACCCGCCTATTTTCTAAATTATTTTGTCCTATTTGCTTTCGCATCTGTTCAGTGAATCGCATGGGAGCGACTTACATTTTATAAACGTTTTGTCTGTCCTGCGCACTGTGAGATGTTAACTTCACTGAACTAATACGGAAGTCTTTGATTTCAATCTGAAACATTGTGCAGGAATTTTTTTTCTGAACCATACGAAGCATTGAACAGTAATGCCGCTTTTGAGTTTTCTATAAAAGTTCGAGAAACGTTCTGCGTTACTTTACTTAAACATGTGACAACCAAAAAAAATCCTCACAAACTCGAACTTTGCGCAGGTGAAGCAAACGTAACCATCTTCGATTGTTCAAGTACTTTCTCCAGCTCGACCGTATGTGACCATTAAATGTGACAAATGGACGCATAATAATTGTGGAAAGAAAGCAGCATTAACCTACATTATTTGCACGATAATGGATAGAACATTTTAGGGGGTGAATAGGAAGACACCCTCGTTTGACGAATGCATTATCCAGTAATTTATTATCCCCCTTGGCTAGAGAAAAGTATAATCTCAGAAAACGTTGTCGTCTCCGAGCTTCTTTATCTGGAAGGCAGGCATTCAAAGGGGGTGTTGCTTGAAAGTTGCGAGTAAACAGTTGCAGTTGATCACACAAGCCAATCAAAATCTTAGTTTTATGTGCGCCTTGTCAGAAGAACAGACAGCGCGCGAATGAAAATGCGCGTTTCACTTTGCATCTGATTTGCAGTTGATTTGCAACTGATCCACGGCACCTTTGACCTCGTAACCCCAAAACAACACCATGATCATTAACATCATATCTGTAAAATTCGCACACAATTGTTAATTTGTCACGCCTGCTATTCATAGCATAAGCCAACCATGTCCTTTTAGTCCTTTCCGTTATATCCTTATTACCGCAATTTATTAAGTGGTAAAGTCATGCCGTGGTGTAGTGGTCATGACTCTCGCCTTTCAACCAGAGGGTCGTAGGTTCGGATCCCACCCATGGTGTTAATTTCCTTCAGCAAGATTTTTCTACACAAAGCTGCACTCTACCCAGGTGTGATTGGGGACCGGTAGGAGACAACAGCACATTATCTGATATTATCAGGCTGCCTAGATGCTAAGGCTTGAATTGCCATCCAGTGAACGGGTAATAATATCGGAAGCGCTTTGACCAGTCAAAACTGACCAAAAAGGCGCTATATAAATTATTATCATCATTCCCGATCACGTTGACTAGTAACTGTTGAAATTATATAAAAAGCCTCAATTTGATATTTTATTTTTTTTTACCTCATACCGCCCCCCCCCCCTATTTCGCTAGCATTCCAATAATGTTTTCGGTTACAAAATCGATTCACATAGTCTTGATCGAGTTATCCGACATTCTATCACCAAAGCTGATAAATATATTGCTTTAACACTTTTTTAAAACTTGTATATTATATTGCTTCCAATCAGTTACCCTTCCCCTATCTCGATCACTGATGGCAGAAGAGATGATTGACTGGGACAAAGTAAACAGTTTCTAGCAAGCGTTAACAACAGCTTCTTGAATACAAAAGAAAATAGCTTCCCTGTTCATCTAGTTGCGACTCCTGTTCGACATTTATCCGTAGACAAAGGGGAAGGAAATTTCTTTCGTGTGCACCTAGCTATTCTTAATGTTTGTGTGGAAGTTGTTTACTTTGTCCCAAGCATTTGTCCCTTCTGCTCATAGTACATTGCATCACGACCACGACCTTTTCAACTTGATAAAAGCATAAAAGCCGTTCGATTCTGCACTGAATACCTGATAAACAGGTAGAAGTCTAGACATAGGGGACGTGATCTGAAATCCTAAATTTGACCCATTTTGCTTTTATAGGAAGGAGCTCCTTCTTGGAAATATTGATGATAATTTTGTATGTCATTCTAGGTTATTAGTGGGGATTGGGGGCTCATTGCGTATAAACTGAAACCCCTCCAATTCGCCCCCCCCCCCCCCCTGCTAGAATTTGCATTTTGTGGTCACGTTTACAGAGGGGTCACAAAAACATTATCATGACGTTCATAGCTTCGGGTGCATGAGCCGGTTTTTATACTCATCAATCTACTTGCTATATTAAAGCAAAGAAATAACGAAATGACGATCGGTATTGTCTTTTATTCTCACTACTGTGCTTTGGCGAAGGACATCAGCATAATTAGTACAATACAATACTTAGAAGTGTGTGATAATTAAAATTTGAGAAAACCTTGTATGGCATACGGTTTACAACAATGGTTGTCGTTGATATTTGTCCTTGTCGACTGTGGCCATCATCATTAATTCATTAGTGCTTGTTATCTGTAATCTACGACAAAATAATATGAGCCTTCTGTCTCCAGAATTATGCTAGTTGTGACAAAGTTTATCCCCTATAAATTTTTCAAAATGTCGATACTATAATAACTAGATGTTATTGTCTTAAAGGTATAGATACGTAATGACCAGGATGCAGAAAGTGATGTTAAACGAGCTGATGTATTCACAAGTTGCTTTACATGCCTAAATATATCTATGTAGGATATTAGGAGTACATTTTTGCTCGTATTCTGTGTATTTTACGTCCAAAAGGTCAATCCGCCATTGTTCCTACGGTGTGCTAAGTGCTTTAGAGCGGGGGAGTGTCGGCCTGAAATGGGCGGTGCGATTGGTGGTATTGTCTGCGGTGTGTGAGTTCGCG
>BQKZ01003643.1:28314-39059 GCA_036244855.1 Temnopleurus reevesii
ATATCACATTTTTACACCTATGGTATAGTCTTGCGGGTATATGCTATAGGTCTTGTGAAAAAAATATATCGCACAGGTGCAGATATCAAATCTTTGGTTTCAATGAAAATGTTGAATATTGCTGTATTACTACTTTCCTGGATATTTTTACGTGCGTCGCATTGCACAAGCTTTTATATAGTTATAGGTCTGAAGTTAAGCCACAAATATCATTGCGCATTTATAACTCAGGTAGCATGATAATACACCTGTTGAGATCAACACCAGGGCGGTGTTTCATCAAGTGACGAAAGACTTTAAGAACGACTTTACGCACGACTGGCGTCAGTTCTTGCGCTGAATGATCGATAATCTTACGCATATTGCATTCACTAACGAACTCCAATCTTTTGTGCGTAACTTTAAGAACGATTTCGTGAAACAACGCCCTGATTTCAAGCTTTTTTTTATCAGAGAACTTCCACAATCGTGCAAAGGTATTGAAATAAAATGATTCAATGGATGATAGGCCAAAAGTTTTTCTGTTCCCGGCGTTCTTCTATTTTTTCTTTAGCCATTTAAATCAACACTATTGAAAATACTTCTGTTCAGTACCAGCCTCATTTTAGTATAAAAGAACTTCCCAATATTTTCACATTACATGCCATGCAAACGCAGTCTTTTCTTTTATAATGATAGTTTGAGGCTAATAAACCGAAATCTGGTTGATTTCAAACTTGAGAGGGTTTATTGAGGCTTTTAGGTTGCACCTCTTTCTGTGGGGTACTTATTTATGTGTGCTTACGTATATAAAAGCCAATGCAGAAAACGCCTGATAAGGAAAAAAGGATTAACATGATTAAGAAAAACAATTAACGTAATGAACTATGTTAATATCTTCGTAAGATAACACATACAATACTTAAACTGTAAGAAAAACTACAAAAATACGGTAAATGTATTGAATGTAACTCGCTGCACAAATTTGTACAGTAATTGAAATTATATTATAATGCACGGTTACCATTATTTTTACAATTAACGGTAGCTATTACGTAATACACTGTGCTCAGTGGCAATTTATCTATTATGATTTATTAGTCCTATAGAATTTATAACACAGTCTTACCGTGGAATGAATTAAGGTGAAAGTCGTGCAGCGAGTTGCCATACATTTACTTTTCAGGGTGTCACCTTTCACACGTTTTATCCTTCTTTGATGGAAAAGAATATCAGCTATTTTTATCATATTCAAGAGTAAAAACAAAACATGTAATAAGAAAAGTCTATACGAGGGAAAATAATTAAATGGTCTATACCGCAATTATTATAAAGTTATTTTGAGAGGCTTATGGGTGTGTCGGAACAAAAATAGGGTCGGCGAATGTTATTCGATAGGGGAAAGTGAAAAAGGTTAGGGTGTGTTTGAAAAGAGTCCAGCGACGCGGAAACATTACGTCGTAAATATTCATCTTTTTAGAATGACAAAAAGAAAGAAAACAAGAAGGGTGTGCATGAAATGCAGAATCACAATAAAATGTCCGTTCCAAAACAAATTTTATTGAATTAAGTCAAAATAAAAAGTATAAGTCAAAACAACATATGACCACAGTTGTGTAACCCATTCCTTTACATGATAATAGGGTAGCAAAGTGTACGGTCACTGTCAGTTTTTGAATATTATGAAGAAAAAATATTTGCCTTTCAAAATTGACCTTAATTAATTTCTATTCACCTTTATTTTGGACCCGCTATTAAATTCTAACATCCATTTCACTATCAATTACCCTCCGGACTGAAAACATTACGAGGCAATAATTGAATGATGTCATCTTTTCTCATAAAACTAGGGCCGCCCCCAAGCATAACACTTCATAACTACCCCCTGTCAGAAAATTTAAGAGCTGATCGACCCCAGTGGCGCTTAATGAAAAATTCAAATATTAAAACATCGAGAGAAATTAAGAATGGCAGCTTAATTCCCGGGGATACTGATGTTTATCTGGAGGTGTAGACATAACCAAAGTTGTTGAGAAATTGAAAATGCGTGAAGATAATATCACCCATTCTATAATTGCGCCGCCCTCCAGGTTTTGGGGCCTTCTGACAGGCGGTTCACACCGTTTTATTTAGACTGGATTTCTTTCGGTGCAGCATGCTCAACTGAACACGCGTCATCAGCAGAGCTGCTAACACGTGCGGATTGTATATATGTGTACACTTACACGTGCTAAGATAGAACTAAATCTCCACATTATGAGCACTAACACGTGCTAAGATTTAGCACTTGCTCTCCACATTATGAGCACTAACACGTGCTAAGATTTAGCACTTGATCTCCACAATATGAGCACTTACACGTGCTAAGATTTAGCACTTGATCTCCACAATATGAGCACTAACACGTGCTAAGATAGCACTTAATCTCCACAGTATATACATTTACACACTCTAAGATAGCACCTAATATCCACAATCAATCTAATGATCGGCATTATGGCTCCAATGTTTGACGTCATTAATAAAACAAACACCACGGAATGGTTGTCAAATATTGGCACGACTAGAGTAATTGGCGAAAGGAAATGAGCGATTGCTTTATTTACCGATTTGTGCGATTATAAGCATGGTAAGTGGAATTCATTGACCACACATTGTGCATGTCAATCTTAATAATTCCCTATCCTTAGAGCTTCAGCGAATTCCAACCTTATTTACTTTTCTTGTCTACGGAATATAAAAGTCAGTAATATTAAAGAGAAATAAGTGCAAAATGTTGGAGTGCCTCCGCTATATACCTACCATTTATCTTGTGCAGTTTGGTCTTCTATGAGCAGATGAGGTTTATTATGATGCCACAGAGGTATAACTTAAAGGCAGGGGCGGATCCAGAATTTTGAAAAGAGGGGCGTGGCACCTGCGTCGATTTGTTCCGGAAAAAATGAAAGTTGAATATATATTAAATATATATATAAAGTGAGTGATATACCGCCTAATTCCCTCTCGTTTTTTCCTTTTTCTTTTATTATTTTTTTTGACCGAAAAATAGGGGGCGTGCGCCGGGACGCCTGCCCCCTGGATCCGCTATCGAAATCCCTGGAATTATCCAGCTCTCATTGAACAAGGAAAATCTAATGAACAAACTGTGAACATTTTAACAAAATTGGACGACCCATTTAAAAGTTCCGAATTTTCAAAGTCACAGAGATATGACGATCCCTGCCGCTGATGGGCATCCGTGCGATGGGCAACATTGAACGAATCCGTGACATCATGTCGAACAACTCCTAATTCACTTTGTATATAAAATATCACTTTTTCTTCTTTTTATCGGAAAAGTCAACAAAATGTTGGTTTTCTTCTCGGGTGTAGCGTCCCTCTATTAATTCTCCGTGTATTTTTTTTTAAAAGAATCATGTTAAGTCTTAGCTCTAAATTGTACATTAATTTTTAATTCTATGCATAAGGTGAATGAAGAGTTGTCCGACATGACGTCACAGATTCTATCGATGTTGCCGATCGCACGGAACCCATCAGCGGCAGTGATCGTCATAACGTGCAATTGGTCCATGGTGGACATCTGGTGACGCCCGTCACGGCGTTATGCATGCCTTAAAAGATTTGACAACCCCTTAGTCCAGTATATTCGTTCGCCCCTCCTTAGACCCGACCTGCCCCCCCCCCCNACTCAAAAAGAGCTCTCACACAGTGATCGCATGTGAAGTATTACTCAGATGCACATTAAAAGCCATCACTGTGAGAAGAAGGGACAAAGGAATTAAACAAAGTTGATAACTTCCATTTAAGTATGCAGAAAAAAATATATGTCGCACCTGTTCATTGAATCAATAGGGAAGCTTTCTTTTCCATTTTTTCACAAAGTGACGTGAGCCAACGGGTATTGTTGCATGAAGACAAAGAATCCCGACATAGCGCCAATTCAACGGGCATCCTATCGCACATCGTGTTGATTCTATGAAGGATACGTTTCAATCGATTTGTAACTCATTTCGTGTAACAATACAATACAGCTCTCGTCATTTCGTGAAATGCGGACGTTTTGTGTGCATATAGCTAGTGTAAAGGCTTAAACAGAATTTGTTTGTTTTGTCCTGTTCCGTTGTCCTTTCTGCTCATAGTGTATTTCAGAATCACCTACGGGCTAGTTGCGCATTACAAGAGCAGATTTAAGGGAATACTAACCAGGGTAGTTCGCTAAAATGGCATGTATTTCAAAAGCCGTAGAATAACAATAATAATAATAATGAACGGCTTTTATATAGCGCTTATCAATTCATGAGAATTCCCTAAGCGCTCTACAATTGCAGCATTATTACCATGGCTTTAGCCCAGAAGCCACCAGCGCATTTGGCGTTTCCATGAATACCAGGTACCCATTCACCTCACCTGGGTTGAGTGCCACACAATGTGGATGAATTTCTTGCTGAAGGAAATTAACGCCATGGATGGGACTCGAACCTACGACCCTCAGGTTCAAAGGCGAGAGTCATGACTACGACACCTCGGCGCCTCCACATGTGACGAAATTACAAAATGCTTCTCTATCTCGAAGACGTAAACGACTTGTCAAAAATGATAAACCAGGGAAAACAAGGTCTTCAAAGAAATGTCCATTTAAGTTCTCGAACCTAGACATTCACGAGGAATTCATTTTTGTATTACTGGATAGGTTTCTTTCTCACTGTCGTTTATGGGCATGGTAAAGGGCAGTTTCTCGCAAGAAAAGGGTTCCACAATGATTTGTATTCAGTCCTTTACTATTCCTGATGTTTTCCTAACTTTACAGCAAGTGCGTTTAAATTTGTTATATGACAGAAGGTTTACAGGGGAAATAATGAGATTATAATGAGATTTTGTTACTTTTCTTATTTCGATCACGCAAATGAAATTATACTGTCATTATATTTCAGCAAAGGCTGTTCATTCTTTTCAGGAAAAAAAACATCGATGGGTATATAAAAAATATCTTTTACCGGGCGGATGTATCATTGCTGATTAACAAGTAACAATAAGGATGCAACAATTTTTACAACGAAAAAATAGCTAGTTTTAATACACCATGCCGGGATGAAGATAAGGAATCATAAGCTAGATATCACTTGGTAGTCCATAGAGAATTATGATTAATCGTGTGCTATACTGTTAAATCAATTATTGATGCACGACGACTTATNTGAGATTAGACAATCCCGACATGAAGC
This sequence comes from Temnopleurus reevesii, assembly GCA_036244855.1. Lineage (NCBI taxonomy): Eukaryota > Metazoa > Echinodermata > Echinoidea > Temnopleuroida > Temnopleuridae > Temnopleurus > Temnopleurus reevesii. The sequence goes on from BQKZ01003643.1 coordinate 33,516, forward strand.
AACTCCCTAAAGAGATCATCTTATCCCCTCTAATCACCCCTCTCGTCACCTTCTGCGTGTCACTCGGTACAGTTGTTGAGTCGTAGGTGAAGGAAGTTGGCCTGGAGGATTGTGTTTATTTTTAAATATTCACCAGGCTCAATTCAACGTAAAAGAGTGGAGTTTCATTAGAAGTAAATATTGTTAAATAAAGTTGATAACCTGCTGTTTTTTTAAATCGATGCTAAAAGAGACATACCATGGGATTATATGAGGGTTGGTATCTTTACATTACCATCAGAGATCATCTTATCCCCTCTCATCACCTCTCGCGTGTCACTCGGTTCAGTTGTGTCGTAGGTGTAGGAAGTTGGCCTTGAGGATATGTTTAGTTTTCAAATATTCATCAGGCTCAACTCAAACGTAAAATATTGGAGTTTCGTGAGAAATAATGCTTGTTAGCCAAGTAAACTTTTTTATTTGTGCTTGTTCTTTTTTTTACTCGGGTGCTAAAGATCATAGGAAGGTTGGCATCGTTGTACTCCTGTGACGGGACACTCCCTATAGATATCATCTCATCACCCCTCTCATCACCTCACTCGTGTCACTCAGTTCAGTTGTTGTATCGTAGGTGTACAGGGGATTATGTTTAGTTTTCAAAAACAAATGATATTCATCAGGCTCCATTCAAATGTATAAGAGTGGATCATCACTAGAAGTAATGCTTGTTGGCCAAGTAAATAATCCGATAGATATTGGTGCTAAATGAGACGTAATATGGGATTAAATGAGGATTTGGTAACACATAATGCATTCTCTAAAGAGATAATCTCATCCCCATTCATCACCTCTCACTCGGTCCAGTTGTTGTGTCGTAGGGGTACAAAGTTGGGCTAGAGGATATGTAGTCCGGGTTATAACTGAGGAAGGGGTCACCCGAAGAGGTAGAAATTTTCATGTGGTTAATCTAGACTAGTTTTTCATGCTGAACAAGAATANGGAATCATAAGCTAGATATCACTTGGTAGTCCATAGAGAATTATGATTAATCGTGTGCTATACTGTTAAATCAATTATTGATGCACGACGACTTATGAAATAAAATATTCATGGCGGCCGAGGAATCTTAATTTTCATCCGCTATCATTCTGTTATTTCACCTCTCAACTTTTTGTCTTGATCTAATGACTCCCCTCATCTCGCATTCTGTCCATTTTTCTTCTCTCTACCACCTCTCTCTCCCCCTCTCTCTCTCCCTCTCTTTCTGTCCAATCTCAATATGCTTTATGTATTTCCCAAATACTTTTCATCCATAATTCCATCATTTAACCTATGTTAGGATCAGAAGAAGAGGTAAAAATTTGGCTAATTATGCTCTCACCACCCATATTCCTTTTTCTCACCCCCCCCCCCTCTTTTTCTTTCCATCTCCCTCCTACTCTCTCCATCTCTATATCCGTCTCTCTATATCCTTCTATCTATTTACGTATCTTTATCATACTTCCTATTTCTTCATTTCTACCTCTCTCTCTCTCTCTCTCTCTCTCTCTCTCTCTCTCTCTCTCTCTCTTTCGCACTCCTTCTCTCTCCTCTATATCCCTCTCCTCTATTTTTATGCATTTGTGTCTGTTTATCTATCTTCCTATTTCTACATCTATCTCTTTCTCGCTATTGTTTCCTCTTTCTCCTTCTCCATTTTTCTCCTTCTCCATATCCATCTCTCTCCATCCATTTATATGCATTTATGTCTCTTTATCTCTCTTCCTATTTCTCCATCTCTCTCTCTCTCTTTCTGTTCATCTTTCTCTCTTCATCTTTATTCATCAATCCATCTGCCTCTCTCACATCAGCTTCACGTGACAACCCTCTGAGTAAATCTACTCTTGATGAAGAAGGGAATACGTACACCTTGGGTGACTGAGCTCCACTTGAGATTAGACAATCCCGACATGATGCACTCCCTAAAGAGATCATCTTATCCCCTCTAATCACCCCTCTCGTCACCTTCTGCGTGTCACTCGGTTCAGTTGCTGTGTCGTACGTGAGGGATTCAGAGGACATGTTTAGTTTTCAAATATTCATTAGACTCAATTCAAACGTAAAAGAGTGGAGCATCATTAGAAGAAATGCTTCTTGGCCAAGTAAATGTCTTTTAAATATTGGTGCACTAATAGAGACATATAATGGGATTAAATGAGGGTTGGTAACACATGATGCATTCTCTGAAGAGATAATCTTATCCCTTTTCATCACCACTCACTCGGTTTATTTGTTGTGTCATTGGGGTACAAAGTTGAGCTAGAGGATATGTTTACTTGTCAAATATTCATCAGGATCAATTTAAATGTTTAAGAGAGAAGCTTCATTAAAAGTAACACTTGCGTATAACAGTCATTTCAAGGAATCGATGTTGAAGATTGAGAAATACAAACCAAATAATACAAAAATGTCAGCAGCTCAAATTTCGCGCCCTCCTTACAAATTCTGCACCCTTTATGCCTAAAATTCAGCGCCCCTGTAACTTTGGTCCTCGGGCTCGATCCCCACCCCCCCCCCCCCCCCCCCTTACGATGGAGCACCCACGCTTTTTGTGTTAAACTCAACATCCTGAGAACTAAGCACAGCTCTCACTTGTCAAACTCAGAGATGGCTTAATCGCGTTGACATACCTAGGAATGGATCGAAGGCCAAAAAGGTTTTTCGAAAAAACATTCCCAACCCTCGATTAAAATGCCACATCCCTTGTCCTCAAAAGGAGCTGTCGCTTTCTGAGACGCCTGCGTTAAAACGTTTTTAAAATCTAGATACGTGAAGAAACATCTCAACAGAAAGGAATTGAAACTGATGACAAGCGGAATATATAGGCCATGACCGAATCGATAAAAACGGCCTTCAGGTGAGAAACGGGATGATGTGTCGCTCTGGTATCACAACATCCAGGGACAAGTCACGCCAGGGTGACCCGCACGTCATCTTGACCGTATTGGAAGAAGAAAAAAACTCTTTGATTGTAAAACTGTGTAAATTAGTACTGTGAGCAGAATGGACAAAGATATTGGACAAAGTAAACAACTCCCATTCAGGCTTTCACTATAGACTGATAGATGTCTTTAAAAAAGAAAATGTCCTGCTTATTCAGAAACCAGATGCAATACTTGCATGTTTATATTCAGAATAAAGAAAGGAAAGTTCTTTTCCCTTCTAAACATATATCTATATAATATTGGATGGCAATGAATGGAATACCAGGGAACATTGCACGAGTTAGGGCAATATTGGCCCTAACGAGTACAATATTCCCGGTATTTTACGAAATAAAGCCATCCAATATAATCATTATTATCTCTACATTAGCCTTTGACTTACCGGTATTATTGTAAAAGTACCAGAAGGCTGATCACTGCTTTGCACATGCGTGAAATTGAAGCCGTGCAACATGGCCTAGTGTTGCACGGCTTAAAACTCTCATAATATGAGAGCTTGGATGGAAGTTCTTTACATTGTCCAACCGTCTCGTCCTTCCACTCACTGTGTAGCACATAAGTGTTCGGGGCTTCTATAAATTAAATGTTAGTAAACTGTATTTTCTGTAAAGAATGTTGGTTTTACGGTCTCAAGGGTGTAAGTCAACACTGCAAAAAGGCCGGTGTTGAATTCAACTGGTGTTATCCGATATAGATACCGGACTGGTGTTGATATAACACCAATGGTGTTAATCAATACCAGGCAGGTATACATATCGGATAAGACCAGTTGAATTTAACACCACAGTTTTTGCAGTGAACCTGAATATTGGTCCCATGCAACAGTACTGTTCACTTGGACTACACCCATCAGGGACACGGGTGTGTCAACTTGTCTGCCATAGAAACGGTGCAAAGCAAATTATTCATTCAACTATGTATTTGTTAGGACATTTTTAAGCCCCTGAGAATGTATACATGAGGAATCAGTCTACTGGATTGGCAGGACCGTGGGCATGCAGAGATTCTATATTTCAGTCGGTTTCGGCGGTGAGATTCAACTAGGATGAAGATGCTTTTGGCTATCCGACCTGGTTTTACCCACGTGGTCGTCATTCGGCTTTCATATCGACGTTGTTAAACTACTTTAACAGAAATAAATCAATTTAACAGAAACTAGTTGTGAAGATGTGAGTGATACACATAGTCATGAAGGTGACTATGCACCATTTCATGTGAGGCTGTTTATGCAGATTTTGGGCTAATAATTGTATTTTACTTTATTTCTGCTTTAACTCCTACATTCACATCTACTGTAGATCGTGATTATTGACCCTTGTATCGCGTATACGGAGATTTCGCTTTTGGTCGACGTGGCCCTCATCACCGACGACAGGAAGTACAAGTCAACTGATGTTAATCGATTAGTGATATCCGATTACGTCACAATGAGACCTGATTCGCGTGTGTAAGAACATGTCCAGTGCCGAAAGCTCCGGCTTTCAAGCTCGAATCTTGAATCTTGAATCTTGAATGAGTACTCTCACAAAAAGCGTATAGGCGCTGTCCTGGAGAGGGCTTGAATGTGTTGTGTATCATGCGGTGTGGGCGGTTGTGAGAAAACAATTTCCATACACCATTTTCATCGACGGGGGCGGAGTCGCAAGTTTAATTACTGGTAATGCTGCATTCTTAAAACTTCTTACAGAACCTGAAGTTATGACCTCATTTGGAAGATAATTCCATAGTCTGACAGCCTCCCAATTGACAGTGAACTGGTCTAGGAACAAGGGAAATGATCTCAAATGAACGTACGTGGGCACATGACGGCAATACCGGCCCCGACACATAACTTCAATCCCCAGAATGAAGTGCATTCTTCTTCTTTTTTTAATGGCACGCATTATCTTTTAAGGCATGAATTCCTCAAAGTTGACTATATGGCATATAGTCAACTTTGACGAATGCGTGCCTTAAAACATAAAATGAAGAGAAATATGAAGTGCATTCAAGATCAAAGTAACACCAAAGAAAAATAGTGTACATTGGCCTTTACCAAATGTGAGGACGGGTCATTAACATGGACAATGACTCTCTAGTTGGCTCCCGAATCCAATTATTCACACCCTTCATCCGTTAAACATTATTACACCATCCACAATGATGTTACAATAATGCATCATTGTGCATTACCCCATGTAGGCATTTAAGAGACCAATCCTTTCCTCCCCATCAATCATGATTTACTTCTGATATGTTCAAGGTTACCGGGAGAGGCCAGGTGTAAGATTTGTTATGAGGTAAGGCGAATTTTCTGACATAAAAAAGGAGAGAAAAAGATCCCCAATGAACGAAAGAGGTATGGCACCAGCAATAGGGGGCCTGCCTGCCACTCCCCACATTTGCCTATGTATGAGCTAAAAAGTACTCAGGATTAATAGAGATGTATATATCTTTTAAGTCTAATAAAAAAAAAACCTAACCCTATTCGAACTTGGTGTGCACGTGTTTATGTGCGTATGTTACTGCTTATTTTGCGGTTCAGCGGCAGATTTGAAGAATTTACTTTCTCAGAGGAAAAAAGGGTCGTAACTATATAAGG
>BQKZ01003643.1:39440-51180 GCA_036244855.1 Temnopleurus reevesii
CCCCCCCCCCCCCCCCCCCTGTCTACGTGCCTGCTATTAGAATGGAACGCCCCAACCTTTCCAAACACCCCCTTTTTATTTCTCTCTCTCCCTGGCTTGCTTGTTTGCATGTTAGTCTTTGCTAGTGAAATTAAGACTCGGCCTTCCCTCTCCAGCCTCCTTTAATCCTGAAAATGGGGCAGCGCCCTTCTTTTTCCTCCGTGAAGGCTCCCCCATGGTATACACGCAGACACAGTGTACTATGGTTAGCGCAGGTCCATACATAACACAACTCATTCAAGTCAAGCACCATTTTCATTCAAAATAATCGCTTCTTCCTGCCATTCAACATTTTCGCATTTACCCCATTACAAACATATTCATTTATTTATTCATCCTCATTAATTTTTCATAAAGGTGCAATACAGCGATCGAGACTGTGGTGAGCCATAGTGAAGTTATCAAAATGACAGTGTCTATGCCACATAGTGCGTTGAGGAATATAGAGGCCCATGGGTGACCTTATCACTGCTTATGAAGACTTCATAACTTGAAATAGAAAATGGAGAAAAACAAACCAATAAAACAACAGCCAGATACATCTTCAAATATCAAGACGAAAAACGGGAAAAATGTCGTAATCATTTTTTTTAAGATTGTGATTGTTATATTGACCTTTTTGCGTTCTGATTATTCATTCAATCCGGCTTCCTTGCAAAAAAAATCATCAATACTACTTCTAAAAATCATTATTTGCATTTCTACGAAAGCATCAATGGGCAATCAACCATGATTCATGAATGATTACATACTCCAGTCGATTCCATCTTCAATGCACGTGCCCGTTTTCCTCTTCAAAAAGAAAACCTCGCACCTTCAAACTTGGTGTAAAGTACCCATCGACGCGCAGCCTCCTCGCACTCAACTCTCCCAGCACGTGGTACTATGTACACAAAAGCGTCGTCAGTAAGCGGTCAACGAGCATGGGAAGCAAATAGACACTTGTCCCGACTCCCGGCTCCATTTTCAGGAAATGATGTTTGATTTTGAATAGATTTACAACGGTTTAGCACGGGCACGTGACCTTTATGACAATGAGGCTTGAATCATACACCGTGTTCAAACGTGAAAGACTTATAATAGGACGATGTGCATATTATTTGAACAAACGTACGTGGGGCCCGACCAAATTCAAATTTTGCCCCCCCCCCCCGCAAAAACCCGTACATTACATTCCGCCGGAGTAATAAAGCCCCTCACCCCCCCCCCCCCACACCAAAAAGAAAACACCCTCGCACCCCTGAAGAGCCGACAAACAAAACAAAAAAGGTCATCATCTTTAATGTGGTGCCTCTAACAACCATAATGGCTGGGTAACTTCTTAATGGTTAGTTGGTGTTTTATCATCGGGATTTTTTTAAATCGGATCTCGATATGAAGCGAGTCGCGTCTGAATCGGAATCTGTCTGCAGATTGGAAAATTTCCGTCGGTATTGTTGCTGCTTACATATGGTTTGGTAACGTGTCTAATGGGTGTGTTTTGGTATTTCATCCGTTTGGTGGAGTTGTGTATCACGTTCGTATATGACATCCCACAAGACAATGTTTATCGTGTAACCTGCTACGGTTTTTAAACTAACACCGTCAGAGTTTCAAACCAAAGTTAATGCTGACACAACAGGGCACCTTGGTAGATCAATTTTATTATTCAAAAAGCTAGCCTGTATAAAGAAGACTTTCATAAAATAAATAAATAACAAAAAAATCAAAGTGTTTGTTTTCAAAGAGGAGGGGATGTGGCTAACCATTTCTACACACTTCCCTATGTTTTCATATGTTTGTATACTATGTTTGCATTTTCAAAAAAAAGTAGAGTGCCCATCCCTCACCCCACCCCCCAAAAAACACACGCCTCGAGCAGTTCTGTGGCCCCTGCAGAATGTGACACCTTGAATCGGTCGAAGGCCCCCCCCCCCCCCCCCCCCCCCCCCCCCCCCCCAATTCACTCGAATGACTACCAATTTTGTGCACACGACCTTTCAAGTGTCGAACCACTGAAGCCTGGAAAAGAGGACCTGAATAAAACATGTGATCTAGCGAGAAACAAATATTTACATCATTAAATTAGTGTGAATAATGTATTACTACATCGCCATGCATGGTTGCATGGTGTAGGCCAATTATCCAGTACAAGTAATTGGATAAAACCCATACGTGTGCATATTGGGGAGGGGGCAGCCCCGGTTAGGGAGGTGTCGTTAAATGCAGCTTAAGGGGGGCACACATTTTCCTTCTGTGACGCAAAGACCTTTTCTCGTGCGTGCATCAAATAGAACAACCTGAAATCGAAATTTAAGGAATTCGTCATTGATTTCACCATAATCATCAATACTTCCAATGTGCTTTTCTTACTGCTTTTCAAGGGGCTTTTCGGACTAGAGTAATGAGAATCAAGAAAAACACAATTCTAATGACGTAAAAGTGGAAAAGAAAAGGGATTTCGTTTACTGGAATAAACGGTCTGTCTGTGATCTTCATAATTAGCTTCATCTTACTGTGCTATAATGAACAAATTTAGAAATACTCAAATAAGAGAGAGGTAATTGAATTATGCGGTGTATGAAAGTTAAAGAATGATCATTTACATTCTTTTGACATTTCAGAATCATATTAGTTTTCAATATTAATGATTCTAATTTTCAATTGCATTAACAACTCCATTTTGATAGTGGGATATTTAAGTGAATAATTATATCGCTATGTTTTTCTCAACAATATTCCGTATTTTCTCCTTCTCGTTCTTCATTTATGTCCTATGTGTGTTTATGCCAAAGGGAATAAGGATGCAGCGAACCAATATAAATCAAATTATTCCACTGATTAGATTTGGTATTTTAAAGAGAAGAAAGATCTGAAAATAGAGACAAGAAAGAAAAAAACTCTGCCAGGCAATGACGTGTATGTTGCTGTCGAATATAATACCAAGGGATATTGCGTTTATAAATACTCTTCTTTTTCTTCGAGCGAAATTGGTTTTTATTTATTTCCATTGACGGAAGAAACACACTGGAATCCCAATTGCACAAAAAATGAGAGAGAATAAGAAATTTGAAAACCAAGCTAGTACATGTATTTCGGACATCTAGTTGCTTACTAATAAAATTTGAACAAAAGTGATAGCGTACGTATTCCTGTTTCAGAATGGATCATATTTATCATTTACTTTTATTTCAGTTTTATTTATTCAGGGTAGACTAATCAGTTAAAAAACTACTGTCCTTTAGGGCTCTGAGATTTAAAAAAAAAAAATACAAATTATACATACCAATAAATACAAGTACAAGCATTACAGTTATACAGTGTTATAAAATGCATATATTCTTAGAAGAGGCAAACAAACAAAATATGTAAAATATAAAATACAATTATGGAAATCATTTGAATTACCACTATTATGATTGATTGATATAAAGAAAATTCCTAAACAGAGAAAATTGAAAGAAATCAAGATTCGGTATATAGTGAGGAGATTTTGCTGGAGTGATTAGTTGAAAGATTTGCGAAATAAGTTGACGCATGTTAGCTTGACGTTGTTCTGGTGTGAGGTGATTTCATTCTTATATACCGATAAATTGAAATGTTCTTTTTCCGCAGTTATCATTAATGGGATGATTTGCATATTGAAGTGAAGCAGAGGGCATTGATCTGATGTGTGTTTGATACTATGGTTTAATAAAAACGTTTACACACAAAAGAATCGAATATGATTGACTAGTTACAGGTTCACCGGCGCACCCCTTTACTGTTCAAAAGTAACCAGATTATTGTTAAATCATTCAAGAAAGCACTTAAGTGTCATCTCTTTCACACATAATGATTTAAATGTATTGTAATATTTTATTAAATTGTAAGTTATGGTGATAATTTGTCCATACTTAGTTTCTTATTTGCTTATTTTGTTAGTTTGATATGATTTTAAGAGTATCTAAATTTAGTAAATTGTTTTGTTTATTGGAACTTGTGTAAAATAATCAATAAGCGCTTAGAGATTTATGATAATATTAAGCGCTATATTAAGCATATGCTATTATTATCATTATTACAAAAACAGAAATCTAGTAACTCCGGATCAACATTTCTGGTCATGACCAGAATCTAGTTGATCTTGATACATTTTTCATAAAGCTTTGTAACAAATACAAGTTAAGAGTGTTGCGTTTGATATATTTACGTTCAGTCTTGTGAAATTAATCTTTAAGTAGTTAATTACATGTTTTACATCAAATAAGAAAATGATACGGATATTTGAATGTGGTCTAGAGCAATAAAGCAGAACCACAATTCCTGTGCATGACCAATGATACATGTTATCATATTCTAATAGCAATAAGTTTAGAACACAAAAATTAACGAGAGAGAGAGAGAGAGAGAGAGAGAGAGAGAGAGAGAGAGAGAGAGAGAGAACAGAGAACAACATAGAGGAGACGGGGGACGGGAGACGAGAAGAGAAGAAAGAGACACCGACGGTTAACGTCACCATTAGAAAGACGTAACGCGGGCTCGAACCTGACGCTGGAACAATGGTATTTATTACTTCACTAAAGGTTTGTGCTTGCTCATGTCATGGCTATGTGTTATAGGAACTGAATATTATCATTATTATTATTACATAACTTATTATATACAATACCCCCTGTGACTATAATGCTGAGAAAAGTGGGCAAGGAACTAAAAATAAAAGTGGGGACATGACGGCAATTGCGTATCCTCTGCAGATGATCAACATTTGCTGAAGACCATTGGCTTTTGTGCTTCGTCGAGGGTTGAGTGGTGCTGCAGTCAGGCGGATATTTCCCCTTCACACACGCACCCACACCCACACATACACACACACACACACAAACACACAACACACACACAAACACATAACACACACAAACACACGTGCCGAAATCCTGGAAATACATGCATAAGTTATACAACATCTCTTTGATTGAGCTGTTATTTTCACTTTAGACTTGAATTTATGTACAAAGGTATTTTAAAAGAAAAAATGTGCGACTTAAGAAAACCACCCTGAAATCAAAGCTACATAGTCATGCAGAAGAATGCAGAGGGAACATCAAGAGACAGCGTGGCGTTTGGGAAAATGTCATATAATCCTGCCCCTTGCATCACTGCAAACTAACAAACTTTGCTATTTATGGGACTACGGAGGAAGAAGGGCGTCGTTATTAAGTAGACAAGTACCGTTTGTCAAAGGTTGGATCAACACCCACTTCATTTATACACGTTGTCATTTGAAATGAGGGCGAATCAAACGAAAGAGTGGAAAAGGTTGACTATCAGGGGATATTATCGTAGTTTATGAAACTTTAGGATGATAGTCGAATCAAACATCATTTCTCAGTACTTTCAATTAACCATATTGGAGGAAATTAAAACAGCATTTTAAAGATATGCGAAAACTTGCATCTACTAAGAAATATTGGCATATTCTTTGGAAACAAATCGTCCTTTATTCACAATGTCACGGTACGAGCAAAATATTATTGTGTACAAAGACAAGGAAACCCCGACATAGCAACGATTAAAAAGAAATCATATTTGAATATGAGTTGATTCTAAAGAATTACACGTTTCAACAAAATTGTAAATGTTTTCATAAAACATGTACGGTCGAAATGAGCCACTATTCAATCTGCAGCTATTAGTAATAATTGGAATTCAGATTTTGATAATCACTTGAACTATAGATTTAATTAATCTTGTTTGTTTTCCTTGGAAATGCTTTTATAAGCCATCCCTACAAATGAAACACAAACATTGCCTGAGTTGCAACCTAAACATCTCTTCACTCGTTGTTAAAAGCTAGGTTTCTAGTTTTGCTGCGTGCAAACCAAATTCCATGTGTTAAAGATTCTGTCAAAAAAGTGTGATTCCATTGCATTTTCCTTTCTTCATTCATTTATTTTTTTATTTCTTTATTTATTATATTTATACAGGGTGTCTCATTTCACAGATGTTGTGGTCTTTCATGAAGCCCTATTTGCAAACAACAATAACAATAGATACAAATTTACAAATGTACAGACAATATCCCAATAGGCTACGTAATTTTTCATTCAATAAAATTAAATCGAATTAAATCGAATACTAATCGCATTGAAAATTATGAAATACTCACATTGAAAAAATAGTAATAATCATTTGTAGATTGACACGAGGGGAGGATATTAATTAACAGCTTTGCTGAAATTATCCCCTATAATTCATTGATTCATTCATTGACGTATTCCATTCACAAAAGGGTGTCTTCGGAGACAGGTGTTTATTGGTGTTGTCGTGTTCTGAACAACGGGTGTCCATAAATGTTGATACCACCTATCATCAAACATTTGGGTAACATTTAGGACCTGGCAGTTGAAAATTATCTATATATTCACAAAAACAATTTATTTCAGTGGAGGACGAAACTTTCCGAATCTATGGAATTTTGAGAGATATCTGATAAAATTGCACTGTTAATACAGCACCATGGAAGTGCCATGCATGGTGCTAAGCCATCACTTCAGTCTATCAAAAGTGTAAATTGGTCTTATCAAAATATCTTGCCCGATTACTTCGGTTCTTTCTTCAATGTATCAAGCGATTTTCTGGTGCAGTGCATAAATCCCCAAAGACATCCCCTTCCCTATTGGCCCCATCTTGTATAGATTGAATCAGCACACGTGATCAAAACCACACGTGATCAGAATCCAACAAAATGAACCTAGAACACATTCAGTGATGAAAAATCAATAAAATGTGTTTCCATGGATGCTAGAAAGTGCGTATACTCCGCTGTCTTTTTTTTCTAAAAAGGTCTCGCAACTGATGTGTGGATAATGTGCTTGTAATTCCTTTTGTAGACGTCTTTCGAATCGTGACCATGACATTCAAACGCTCAAAACAATTATTCACTTCGGATTGAAAAATTACTCCTTCCACGCCGTGGGCGACCTTATATACGTAAATCAAATACAGCAGTAGGTTTGTAGAATTTAATAAGAGTTGCACTGAGAATTATTTTTGCTGCATCACCTAAGACACACAGGAATTAATTGGATAAAATGCGTAAGATTTTCAAGTGCCTTGATTAATTCTTCGAATCAGAGATAATTCAAAGATTTGGTTCGTTGGTCAACACTGACCATGTTGTAAGGACATGACATACTGTTACGACAACTATAATTCTATGGCCTGTAAATCTTAAGATACACGTCTGTGTGATTGTTGTTTGTAGGTTTGTTTGTTTGTTTGTTTGGATTTTTACCAACTGAAGCAAAATATCACCGTCGCTTGGGTATATTTTAGCCGATGGTTGGGTGAAAATGATGCTACCCAACCTTGGGTACCCCAATTATTTCAAATATTACCCCCTCTTTTACATCACATGAAAGGGAAGGATTCAAATTGTGGTGATTTTTATTCAAATTCTCAAAAGTATCGATATGCAAACTTGTTTAAAGAAAACTCACAAACTCACATACACACATACAAACAGGGCGAGGCTGGGGAATTGCAGCCCCCCCCCCCCCCCCCCCCCCCCCTCATCGCCATCAAATGTGTGAAACCACATGGGTGCGTGTTAAATTGTTATACACAGCCTTTCCCCTTTCATAACGTTCTGCGGTACCTGCAATATTTTTTCATTGGAAAATATTTGAGGAAAAGTAGCATTACTGATTTTTATACAACCCAAATGGAATATTAAATGGTTAATGGTACATTTAACTATATGACTTATCCAGAATACACTTAATTATTCAACAGCAAAGTCCAGTTGGGGACCCTGTGATCTGGTAGCACCTGCCTCTGCACATCATTGCCCTGAACATACAGGGACTACACCAAACACTCAACCCCATTTAATGTTAACTTTTTCTTGTCTTCAGTTTTAATAATGTTTATTTTATCTATATGTTTACTTATGTTTATTTCATCCCAAGTCAATTAATCTGGACTTCTAGGAAGACCAGGGCGACTTAGTATGTCGCTCTGAGTAAAGCTTCCTGTAAATTGCCATTAGTTGTTCATCAGTTCTATATGTATTACGATTATTTTCTTTCTTATTTGATTTTGTATATTGATTTTGTGTTTGTATTCTAATTTGTTAGCTTTTATATGGAAAATAAAAACAACAGCAACAAGAATAACAGAATATGTAAGACAGTGTCCTCAACTGGACTAACAAGACACAATTCTACCATCTGATTCACATGAAAGATCGTAAATGCTAACTTGATGTCAGCTCAGGAGCTAGGATTCATTAGTCTGCAAGCACATACCCTAGGCTTTCGGTTTGTGCATGGACAGAGCATGATACAGGGTATGCATTGTGTGTCTACATCACACACACATCATTGGAGTCCCACAATGCAAACCCTGTATCATGATCTGCCCATGTACAGACCGAAAGCCCAGGGTATGTGCTTGCAGATTAAGGATTCATTCGAATTACTAGTCAATTAACCGAGACGGGATCCAACCAGGGCAATATGTCGGGGGTAAATCAACCGATGCACTGAACTTGAGTATTAACAGATGGCGAGGCAATCAGCTAAATTTTCAAGACATCATCAAGAGCTTTTTGCAGACAATGTGCATTCCCATTTCACCTTACAATGTATTCAAACGCGAGGAATCATACACACAAGTGCAGACCTATATTACAACGTGACATATCTCTCATTTAAAAAAAAAGCGTGTGAACGTTAAAGGGAACCCACCCCTGGAATTATCGTGCTCTCGGTGAAGAAAAAAAATCAGATGAACAAACTCTGAAAATGGGCAAAATCGGACAATCGTCAAAAAAGACAGTAATGAATTTCCACATACTTCAACTTATCTTCGTAGCAATGGTACATTTTACTAACTCTGTAAAAAGACTGCAGTAGATTAAGCAATGAATAATGCGATGCATAATTGAATGATAAGAAAGATAACGAGAGGGAAAATAGTAATAACAATAATAATGATAGTACAAATAATAATAATAATATTAATAATTATAATAATAGTATACTATATAATTATGATAATAATAAAAACAAACCTGCACTTTCAAACGCTGGTCATATACTACTGAAACTACCAAATATTATTGTTCTATTTGTTTACGGAGTTGAAGGTTATGATTGATTTCAGAGGAAGAGAGTTCAAATCAATGAAGAAAGACTAATTTCGTGACAAACTCAGTCAATAAGCAATGAATAAAATAAGAGGTGACACAAAAGGCAAAACTGACACACGAGCAAAAGTGGTCAAAATGTAATCAATTAGAATTAATTTGTAGAAGTATCGAGGCAATAGGCTGAATAGAACGCTGGCGTTGTCAAGGCAATGAAATCGACCATGCTTTAAATCTAATTTAGATTGACGGGGGAAAACGAAGAAAAGGAAATAGTGTAATAATTATACTTGTTTTCAATCCTTATACAGACCTGCTCGAAAATATGTAGATATTTTACTTTTGTATTCAAAATGGTATTTGTTAGGTCTTCTATGACGTCAATATTTGAGGTAATATCTGGGGGTATGAAAATGCATTGAGCATCATCATGGTCAGCATTGTATAATGGCAGCATTTTGATATTCCAAAGGAAACTATTTTGATACCTGGTCTTCTACGGGAGCAATTTTCATTAATGTCAAACGCCATAATGGTACTATTCAGTAGCAGTTTCCCAAAGACAAACAGTGCATTTATGTGTAGGGTTAACAAAATGATGCTACTATAATCAATAAGTAAATAGGCGGGTCTACTAAAATATACGCATTGTATGCGTACTCTATCAAATATTGTTCGTGACAATCCAAAATCCCCTTACCTGTGTCTTGCCCGACATCGCAACGAGTATTGTATGCAAACTAGATTTCGAGAATTGTCGTTCTATCATTACTAACGACGTAACTCCGATTGTTGGCAAGAAACGTGCATAAATTTGAATATATTAGTAAACCATCCAATCGCATACAAGTGTTGCTATGTCAGACAAACACCATATAGCTTGCCCTGCCTAGCAATAGGCAATGCATGTTCATTCCATCTACTGAAAGTTTATTACTTTTACAACAGACGAACAAATATTTTCATATTTGACAAGAATTGACTATATGCATAGCATTATAGGAACACCGTATTCAAGCTCTATTCCGGAACGTTACAGATCATTTCAGATGGATGTTAATTTTCGATTTTCTAAATGCTTCAGGTATGTGTGACTATAGAATATTTTGCACTGACATAGTAGCGAACCTGTCTCGATAACCTATTGAAAAGTGCCTTTGTTCATGTATGGATCCTCTCTTCCCCCCCCCCCCCCCCCCCCCCCCCCCGTTATGGTAGCATTGGCGTACTACAGCGCTATAGGAAGTCGAATTCATGTAAAGCTTTTAATACGACCAAGAAAGTGTCGCAAAATGCGCAACTGTACTCAACTCGATCGAACATGTGTCTGGACAGTTAGATGCATTTTCTCTATCTGTTTTTTTTTTTCTTTAGCCGAGTGTCGTATCCTGTTTGGGCATTCATTTAATGGAACACGCATTTGTTATACCATGACTAGTAGATAAAGAAGCTTATTGATAAGCTGAGAGTTTACTCATGGATTCTCCGACATAATTATCAAAGATAGCAAATTATATTGCATGCAAACTGGACATAAAGTTTATTTCTGATGGCATATAGAGATAAAAATTTGCAAGATTGATTTTGGATCAGTATACCTAGATTGGTCTATTCACATTGCCTTAAAGTACATTTTTAACACGCATCCGAATGTAAATTATCTGGTTAAACAAAATAAATAACTACACATCATAAAATAGCAGATAATGGTAAAAACGGTCTGAAGAATAAAATTGATAAATTCAACTTACCTTTTAAAACAATGATATCCAAACGTCCAAACAATCCAATGTGCTCGCCGGTATATACTGAAGACTCAAATTAAACCAAATGAATATTCTATCATTCAGCAATCAGTGAAAATGTCTGACCAGTCTTACAAAATTCTCTGCCCGATGGTGCTAAGCACAATATCGAACAGTACAAAAGATCTTTAATCCACAAAATTACACTCCTTGAGCTATATGCCACTTCTGACCGAAACCTAGGAACGCAATATACGGCTCCTGGAAGGGTGATAAATAAGTTTACTAGACCCTCGTTTGGTTTATTATTATCTTCTTGGCTACCGAGTTATGTTTGTGATGTAATACAACGATCGCTCAGTCACCAAGGTACATCCAACCGGCGGCAAATTGCGTGTCTGTGATTGCAAAGTTTGGTGGCAGCGCGATCAACGATATTCCGATCTGACCGTGAGGACAAAATATCGTCTGCTACATACACTCGCGTGAACGAAACACACTCATGGACATACCCACATGTATTAGTCTGCAAGCACGGACCCTAATTTATGAATTGTCATAAAATTAGTTTGTTCTGAGAAAAGCCTAGCCCTGGGGCCTGTAACATAAAAGAGATGCAATAAATCTTGCAATCAATTGCATCTCTTTGGTACACATTTTGCCATAGACTTACGATAAATATTCATTGTAAGTTTAATTGCATCTTTTATGTTACAGGCCCCTGTACTGGCTACAGTAAAAAGAAATTCTCGAATTTTGTATACTACATCACTATCTTCTCTATTTAATCTTTAATTTCTTCCTTTTAACTATAGTATATGTTGTATGTTTGTCTTTGTTTCCT
>BQKZ01003644.1:0-12258 GCA_036244855.1 Temnopleurus reevesii
GGTTGGAAATAAACGCGGATATATGACTGAGTCAGAAGGCGAAGAACTGACTTATCTGCTGCTACCTTTACACACAAAAAAGGGGGAAAACACCCAAAAACAAAGAAACGTAGAAATCAAACGATAACAAAAGCAGGAATAATATGCAATCTCTGAATACTGACTTCAACATACAAAATAACTGATGAAAAAACCTCACTTGAATGTGTCTTCTAAATTGTTTGTTTATTCACAAATAAAATCTTTATATGGCAGATTCTTGGTATTACAAACTCGAATATAACATTTCTTTAAAATCACATTTTATATATAATACAATTGCATTACCTTTTTCGCAGTCTCATAATTCTTAAATATACTGTCATTTATTGTTGATAACGATTGCGCACGCACATCACACACCCAGCCAAACACGTACATACTCATATTCATACACACACAAACACACACATTTACCAAAGAGACACGTTCATTGCACCCACACTCACACAATCATGCACGCAACGAGTCATAACACACAAGCAAATTCAGACACACAAACCAACACACATGCACATTTGCAAATATCAGACACATGTTCATTAGCACAAACACATATGCATATTTACAAAGAGACAAGTTCATTGTACCCACACTAACACATAAAAAAACCAAGTCAAACACAAACATACGCACATTCAGACAAACAAACACACACACATGTATAATTTGAAAATAGACATGCTCATTGCGCATACATTCACATATTCATGTACCAAGTCACGCACATTCATACCCACGTTCATACACACAAACACACGCATGCACATTTGTAAAAAATACATGCTCGTTGCACACATATTCATACATAAACGCACCGAGCCAGGCATATTCATATCCACGTGCACACAGAAAACACACACGTCCATTTGCAAAAAGAAACGCTCATATTACACACACTCACACATTCACACATCGAGCCGGGCACATACATACCTCCGTTCACACACACTGGCCCATTTGCAAAAATACATGCTCGTTGCACACACACTCACACACAAAACACCGAATCACGAACATTTATATACACGTTCACACACAAAAAAATGCACATTTACCAAGAGACACGCTAGTTGCACACATACACATATCCACACCTAAACCTGAACATACAAACATGAACACATACCTACACACACATACACACACACGCACACGCACACGCGTGGAGTTTTCGGCGTGTGTAAGCGAATAAGCTTTGAAAATATGGCCAGTAATGCTGCTACTATATTTTACATTATATTGCTTGAAACACTCGATAAAGACGATCAAAATACAATACCAGTAATAAGATTCACCAGAACATATTAAAAAAAAATGAAAGGGTCATTCCACCATTTTGGCACATTGTAGATTGCTATTAATATAATTCTACTGGAAATAAATCTGGATTGGTTATCATAGTAAATTGCTTTTTAAAGATAAGATGTGAAACTGAGGCTCGGTTTGTGGCAGCAGAATATGCATACTAATTGTGTGATCCTTTTCACTATCGACGTGATTCCTGTCAAAGCCGACAAGATTTTATTTACACAGAGCAACATTTTCATATAACAAATGAACGTTTAAAGTCCAGCAATTTTATGCATTTTTTGAAAAGCTTATTCTTGATCTCCGTGAGATTGCATGCTGTGCTTTTTCACTTACATAACTTGAAAAGTTTTAAAACAAAATTTGTTAAACGAGCAGATTGATGATCATTGATTTCTTGATGCTATGCTTAATAGATTTTTCAACATAATGTCTGCGTTGAGAAACAGTCTGGTGGAATTGCCTTCATACATATAGGGGGTGTTGCTCAAAATCAATTGCAAATCAACTGCAACTTTGCAAATTGTAACGCGCATTTTCATTTGCGCGTGGTGTGCGCATTTGACAAGACGCGCATGAAACAATAATTTTTGATTGACGCGTACCGACCAACTGCAACTTACGATCAATTGCAACCTTTGAGCAACACCCCCATAGATTAACAAACTTTATATATCCATCCACAATACGCACTGTACGTGTTGGTCATTTACTGTTATAAATATCACTTCTATATCTGTACACTACAATATTTACAATATGGTACAAATGTATAAAACACACTATTCTCCATCTCTTTGGAAGATACACACGATGAAGCTTTCATCATGTTACTAATCAGCCAATGTAAGGATTGCAGAATTAAAAGTTAAGATGACCTTGATAATATATATTTAGAAATGTATTTCAATAGAGTTATCAGAAAATTCTGTACAAATACAGTTTGCTTAAGATTCAGATCACATTCTACATATTTTATCGATCTACTTTATTATCCATGCCTTTCTTTGTAACTTATTCGAATCTAGGAAGTATTTCTCAACATACAATTTTGTTGACTCTGCTAACTTGTTCAGAATGTTTACAAAGCAGGAATTGAAAAAGAATAAATGAAGAACGGTGGAATATAGATCAGGAGAGAGGGAAGATCGAGGCAGGGATTCAAGTTAACCAAAACTCTCTGAAGTCCGACTGATATGTTAAGAGAAAGAGAGTGAGAGAGAGATGGGGGAGGGCGAGAGAAATAGAAATTGAGAGAGTAAAATGGAAAGTTGGGGAGAGCGGGAGAGGGGAAGAGTTTGAGAAAGAAAGGGGGAATGAAAGCAAGAGCTAGAGAACGAATAGGATGAAGAGGTGGATAATTATGGTTCTGGCTCAGCAACAGCAGCAGGTTTCCTTGAGAGCAGGTAGCACGGACAAGGTTTGGGTTTTCCCTTCATGTTCACCATCCCTCTAAAGTCCAATTGGAAGGTTGGGTCTTCATTCTGCGGCTCCATCAGACAACTACGATAAAATGACAGAAACAAATTTTTAATATCAAAATTGATTTGTCTTTATGTACAAAAATATGGACACTTGGATATATTGTAATATACACTAAAAATAGGACGCAACCATTGGTACTTATGGTAGAAGTATGCAGCCTGAATTGTACATATCCACAACCTAAAGCTGCATATCTGCACCCTAAAGGTTGCTGTTTTTGTACCCGGGCTGCACCCCTATTAGAGCAGTTTTCTTATGTACATGGTACCAGTATAAGATCCAAAACACATTGGTTGCCGTTGATGAGAAAAAATATGGATTAATCACCAATATGTTTTTAGTTAAGCAGAAAAAACATAGTTTACGCCACTGGATTAACAGATTGTCCAAGGGGACAGGTACTGCATTTTTACAACATTTGCAGATGTCCATTTGATGTTGTTGTTCTCTGGTGTAAGTATAACATATAGTAGGATTGAAAACGTAGGGAACACGATCAAGATGATTTGGATTTGTCTATATTTGGAATGGATTAAGGTCTAAAGACTATATGAAATCCGTCACCGGATTCGTTAGTGGTGGATTTATCCAAAACTGTAGTTGCAAAATTGACTTTTGTTCCTCCTAGACAATTTGATACCCTTTTCACAGAATTCATTTTAATATTGCTATCATATATTACAACATGAGGGATAATCCTCTCTGGGCCACCATACTCACTCGTAAGCGGTGTCAGCGACATTGATCTTCCCCACAACGCCTGTAGTTTCTGTCCGGGAAGTGAGATTGACAGTGTTTCCGAAGAGACAGTATCTTGGCATACGATGTCCGACAACTCCTGTCACAACCTCTCCACTGTAGATACCAATGGTGATCTGATGGGGGGAGAATGAATTCATAAATAATGCTTTGATTAATTGATTGATAGATTGATTGATTGATAGAAAAAAAAAAAAAAAAGAAAAAATATTAATAATAAACAACTAAAGAGGAGGAAAAGAAAAAATACAAAATTTGGCATAGGGTCAAGCCACTTATATGTTGTCAATACGTGTGTGAGCACATTATGTGAATGGCGATTGAACGCGTCTTGTTTTTTTAGTTTCAATCGATCCAATGCTCTACAAAATTTTACAATAAGTATCAGCAGAAACATAGAAATAACTTCTGAAAAACCTGGCCATTATTACTGTGCCATTCGCCGTTTAACGCAGGGAATTTGTCTAAATATTGTCACAAATTGATTGGCAACACATCCAATTTTCGTCGCAAATTTGCAATCTGTATGGTTTTCACACGCTTCTGAGCGATGAAAATTGGAATGGGTAATTCTACATTTAATTGGAAAGTTTTAAAAGGAGAATAACAAAAATACGTGTCGCCAATCTTTGAAAAGAATATTGAGTTAATTTGTTTCAAAAATGTTTCCTTCTCCTGAATGTCACTTTAAATAAAGCTTCGGTCAAACCTACCACGATGGGTTCGCCCTCCATGAGTACATCCGCGGACAGTTCCTTCATATCCAGAGCCATTCTGGCGATACAGCGGGCATGGTCGGCGCAGGGTTCTGGAAGCCCACTCACTGCCATGTACTTGTCACCAACAGTCTCCACCTAGTCATTGCAGGGGGTGAAAGACAAGATAGATAGGGGTAGAAGGAGGAAGGTTGATAGAGAGAACAAATAAAATTATCCACAAATCACTTCCAAATCGTTTGATCATGTTGATGAATCGATATTTAGCATTGCACCTTACAAGAGTGCCATTTTGCTACTAGTTACTAAATATATCTCTGCACCCCCAGAGAGCGCAGAAACACATTTTGCCCCTTGCTGAAAAGTCTATTTTGGTTACGAAGATGAAACTACTACTCCATGAAATTCTACTCAGCGTAGAAATGACCTAGAATAATTATAAAAGAAGGTCAAGTTTGCAAAATTGAGTAATATTTGCTGGAGAAATGGACAGACTTTTATTCTGTGTGTAGAAATTGGCCCAAAACGAATTATTCCAGGTAATTTAAAAGGAGACCTAATTCATACACATTGTTTGGTACCTTTATGACTATTATTCTTTAAAGAATTATACTTTCTCTTTTTGTTGTTATTACCTTGTATACATCTGGATTTCTTGTTGTGAGAACGTCAAACTTCGTATAGACACTGTTGAGAAGACTAACAATCTTCATAGCATCGGTGGAGTACTTGCGACAGAAGTCCCCGAACCCATTGATGCCGCTGAACATCAGTGTGACGCACTCAAACTTTTTAGCGGGAACAGGCCGCTGATGACGTAACTCGTTAGCAACCGATGGCGGGAGAATGGAGTAAAGCAGTCTGTGATGATGTAGAGCATAATAATGTTCATTGCATTGGAGAGGATGTGGGATTTGATTGAAAGGAGATGTTCATTTAAAGACGACAGCATCAGAGATTAAAAAAATGCTACATTTTTTAAACTGTGATATAACTATGAAGGCAGTCTGTAATAATGTAGGACATAGCAGTGATGATTGCATTGGAAGATGAGGTGGGAATTGATTGAAATGAGTTGTACATTTTAAGACTACGGTATCATGAATAAATTATGTAATTGCTAAATTTAGAAAATGTGGAATGATTATGATACCTTTGGAATGATGGGATTCATAATCCTTATTTAGAGAGAAAGATATCGATCTTGACAGAGATCATTTCTTTGCAATTCAATACCAGCCCTCGGCATTAAAATAACTGGTAATATAAAGAAAATTGATATTCTAATGATTAGGAATAATTGCATAAGGATGTAAACCCCTCAAAAAGTTTGGAAATCTAAGTTTACGGACACATAACAAAAATATGAGAAATTTATTTCCATATCGAGCAATGTCACTGAAAAAAATAATATATCACCTGAAGAATGACATATCATTTATTTAAAAATGTTATTTCACGGCTAAACAATTCCTTATGAAATTATCAAAGGTATCAGAGTAAAAACTGCAAAATTTGTAATTGACTGACTTTAGGGTCAACATTAAAATGTGGTTTTGAATGGATAAATTGATGCAAGAGCAGGAAGAAACGATTAATTAAAGAATGAAATAATGAATAAATGAGCTTTTTTTCGGGTGCAATCTTTAGATGGTTACCAGTCATTGTAATAAACATCTTTACAAGTTGATGAGCATTGATTATTCGTTATTTTATTCATCGATCTATCCATTCACAGGCTTGTATCCATTTAAATTCATAGCTTTACAACGTGACTACAAACGATCAATTACAGATTTGCAGCTTTTGCGTCCATACTTTCTTATACTTAAAAGGGAATTACTCAGCTGTGAAATAACCTCTGGGAACAAAAGAGGTGTCATTCTCTAGATAATAAACACTTTTTTCAGTGATATGACTCGATATGGAAATAGATTTCCCATATTTTTGCTATGTGTACGTAAACTTAGATTTCCAAACTTTTTTGAGGAGTTTATATGCTTAGTTTATGGCGTGGATCATTAAAACATAAATACCTACGCAATAAATGTTCTGCGAAGTAAATATATTTCTAGCCAATATGAATTCACCATGTGATATCGTTTCTATAGATAGCTATTTACGCGCTTATAAAAATGATATTCAAGCTGAACCAATTGAAATGAGATATTGAAAATAAGACCTTAATTATCATTCTAAAATTAACATGATGTCTTTGAAGTAGAAGCTAACTTGCACATGAAGGAAAAAATCTATAGAATTTTTTACATCCACATTTAAAAATATTCTCAAGGGAAGCAAAAGACGTTTACCTGTCTGTCTTTTTCTTCTCGTTCTCAATCTCTCGATACGTCTGTTGTAGCTTATCCGTCAGGATCTCCAGCTTCTGCGTGAGTTTGTACTCCTCTTCAAACCTCTCTGAGATGAGAACCAGGTCCCTGGTAGCGTCATGGAGAGGAATATCACTCAGGTACAGTTCACGTTGCCTTAGTTCATCCAGGTTGATCACGTGTGGGGAACAGAGATAGAGAAGGACGTTCGACTCTGGAACATGCAGCATCTGTCCTTTGAGCTTGAGCGCCGGAATGGATCCGTTGCGGGGGTTGGTGGAGTTGACAACGCCTGGGTTGGTCTTGAGGACGTAGATGGTGTTCGCGTGGCTGAGGATACTCTTGAAGGTGAAATCCATGTGAGGGCGCACTATGTGAAATAGATCAGTCATCTTACAGTTGGGGTTGTTGATCATTGGGACGATCCTCTGGATGGAGTTGCCTGCTTGTTCCACCTTTAATTCATCGTTGAACATGATGTGGAAGGGCAGTATTCTGCAAAGTGTTGAGGGGCTGATCTTGGGTTCCTTAGACAGCGCCAGCATGTTCTGTTCTGCCTGCTTCTCAATCTTCGTCGCCTGTTTCTTCTCGATGATGGCGAACTGGACGTGGTCGCAGTCTTCGCCCTTGTTCTTGATAATCTCGACGTGGACCTCGGAGCCGTGCAGCGTCTTCGCGACGCTCCGCACGAGTCCGATGACGATGTGCTCCAGTCCTGGTCGTTCCGAGTAGTAGTGGAGCACCAGAGCTCCATCACTGTCTCGGGTACTGCACCGGAAGGAAGGGGCTCGCATCCCGGGGTAGATGGACGCAAGATGGTCGTGGAGAGCATCCAGGTTCTGCAGGAAGTGACGAGTTGTTGAGCCCAATACATTGAGGATGTTGTCGTAGCCAGACTCGACGCAGAACTCAAAGAACATCCGCCCGAAAGCTTCCAGCAAGTCATTGGCACTTATTCCTGTATAAATGAATGATGAAAACACAGAACAAAATTAAAATTAAGAGGAAATACCAACAGCACGATATAATTTATTTACGTAAAATAAAATCAAACGCCAATTCAACGATCCTTTGTATTGAATTTGAAATCAGATCCGGCTTATGATTGTTATGCCGCACATATTCAGTATATGAAATACGGATCTATTGTCACATAACACCTTTAATTGTAAGGAAATATATTGCTCAACTTTAGTAATTTAATTCATAAAATGTTGAAAGATTTTGGGGTGAGGGAGATTTTGTTTTTCCTCATTCATAAAACACTTTACTTGTATTAGGAGTATTGACGAAAAAGCAATCGTTTTCTTAATTACTTTGCTTCAAGACATCATTTCAAACTAAAATATTTCTTTTCTATTGATAATACTATTTCCGGCATTATACATTTTCTGAAGAGATTGGCATGCCACACTTGAATGAAATGACTGAAATGCAGACTGATTTCAATTACACCACAGAGCGTGGAGTCCTTCAATAAGGACTGATTGCTCATCGCTCTTCATCCTTAGCTGGACGTACGTATATATCTTCTCGAGCAGCCCAAGATAAACGGTCAGCGAGCTATATTGATTAGCAATATTCGCATGTCATCCACCCTCAAGAAATGGGACGTTAAAACCGCTCCCAGCCTTGGAGAGTGTGAGGAATCATCATCTTGTCTTCATCCAATGGGTGGCGGCGACAGGTTTGGGAAAACAAAGGGGTGTTTCTGTGGCCAGGATCTAGGTCCTGTAACATGAAGGATGCAATTAAACGTACGTACGATAAATATTTCTCGTAAGTCTATGGCAATTTATATATGGTAGAGATACGATTAACTATACGATTAACTGAAAAATTAATCGTATCCCTTAATGATACAGAGCCCTAATATTGTATTGCTCTATCTATTTACTACAGAAGTATATTTGATACCTCACTTGTTTGGTTTACCGTATTCAACCAAGTTTCTATCTTTTTTATATCAAACGATTCAACGATTAAATTGTCTTTAGATTTTGAGAAGGATCCAAGAGAATTTCGAACGGTTATTGTCTCGGATGTGAGTTATCATGGCTCTGAGGAGCGGTCGAATCAGGGGCCATATCGAGCTACCATATGTGTATACGGAAAACCCTTCATTTAGTTAAATATTGTTTCCTCTTATTATGCCAGTNCTCATCACCGACAAGCCATACCTCCCCGTCACGAACGTGCACCTCGGAGACACGGGTAGCAAGAAAGAAGAGGGTTACATCACGCTCGGTCCCTTGCGATGTCAGTAAAGCAGGTAAGTAAAAGTGTGTTTTTGTTTTAAATTGATGGACGGTGGCTTGTGGACGATGGAATACGGGTGCGCGTTTGATGTGCGCACCAAACAATGCACACCTCAGTTGCGCACTCAAGATTTGGTGCGCTCTTTAGATGCGCATCCGTTTTGTATCGTCCATATTATTCCGTCCACCATCTCGAAAACCCACTATAAGCATTAGTCTACAACAATATTTTGTTTGGGATCTTTTCGGGTGGGGGATATGCTGAATCTTATGCATTGTATTGGTGTTGCTAAATCAATCAGATTGATTTGTTAATTGTCCCCACATGTTTTGATTAAGTTTTGTTTAACTTTGAGCTAGTGTGAAGCGTTTTTAGATGATGATAGTGAGGTTCAATGGTTATAGATGCTTATGTTGAAAATGGGTCAGTTTGAAGCAGTGAAACCTCACAATATTAAGAAGAAGTTGATGGGCAAATCATAACTAGTCAAAAATTCATGGGGAAGAACATACAGTTTTCAACACAGTCCCTTCGGACTTGAATGTTCCTTTTGTCTTTGTTATATTCATATTCAGTAAAGATTAATCATTCGATGTTGCATTTTATGTTTTAATTTTTCTTCCGTTGCAGATGCTCACAAAGGGAATGTATCATCTCCAATGATAGCAGTCCTCCACATCAGCCTATTGTTTGGAATTCTGGGCAAAGCATCAATAAACAGATAACTTTTTGTCTTCCATGCAATACAAAACTAGAGCGTATAGCACTGGGTTGTGCATTTTAAAACGCACTTGCATTTTAAGGGTTTTACCATCTAGTCGTTTATTTTTATGAACGTGCATTAAACTATCATAATGACAATCTAACATAAATATGTTCTTCGTAATGAAATACAATAACGTTGTACCTGTCGGTTTCTTAAGATGTTGATGTTTCATAAGGCTGAGAACGGTTCTAAACGTCAACCAAAACAATGTGGAGTAATTCAATACGAAAAATGTGGAGTTAGTCAATACGAGAATGGAAAAATGTAACGTATTCTAACAGATTGAGAATTGAACTGATAACTAAATGCATTTTTAAATCAAATATTTGTTCTTTATTCTTATTTCTTATTGTTTGTCGAAGTTGTAAATTAATGTCAAATGATAAAAACATTTCATTTCCCCGAGCTGTGTATTGAAATGTATTGACAGGTGTAATTAAATTGTACATATGTATAAGACTTCGCTGAATCTCGTCACCAAAAAGTAATTAATGTACCTAATGAAATCTTGTACAGAAAAGTAGTGAAAATACGCTTGGAATTTCACAACATGAAAATCGGTATGAATGAATGATTGGTCATTTTTTTAATTCAGGTAAAATATTATCATAATTCTGCTTGTATTATCATTTGATACCGCTGTACAGACTTAAGCCTAGATGAATCACATTGTGAATATTGCAAATGTACGTTACATCATTTATATTATGCATAATGTAGGATGACCATATTTTAGACTTCGATTACCCTTTTGCAGCTAATAATTTATTCAATTAAGGAGTAGGCTATTCCACATGACAAAGCGAGTAACCCCATTGACGGACTTTTTTCCGCCATGGTATTTTTTCCAGCATACAAATCTAACTTTACAAATGAACTTGATGAAATTGAAAGTGAAATTGTAAACTTTCAGCACAATCGAATTAAAATAAGAATGGGAACAGTGGTCTAATGAACAGTATTAACTAATACATTGTTGTTGAAAATAGATGTACCATAAAGTACAAAGCATTACAGAAAAGATAAAAAGATACAAGTTTTGAAACTGAGCATAAGCGGCAAGATAATTGTTGTAATGATGTAGACTTTTGCGTTCAAATTTTGAATGATGATTCCGCTTCGAAGCGTAATAGTACTATCATGAATTAAGGATATTCGAATCTTCGTGTACATGTACTGATCATATTGGTTTATAACTCTTTATCATTTCAATAAATTCTTCCAGTTTCTTACTTTTACCCCAGTGTTCCATACATGTTGTTATTTTTTTGATATAATTCGCCAAATTAAGTTCCACTTAAATATTTTCTTTGTATAGATGGGTGGTTTGGTTTGTATTCTTTTAGTGGGGAGGGTAGGCCTGGGCGATCGCATTTATTGAAACTGTGTGCATCTACATCCCTCGTTTCATTTCCTTCGGCCTCATGTAAAGCTCATCTCACGCTATACAATCGACTGCTATCCGATTTTTGGAAATACACCACACTAGCATTTGAAATGGATGTTTTGACAAATGAAATATACCTGTTGCATGTTCTAAACAGAGATATGCACATTAGTTACATAACTTTGTTCCACATATTGATACCCTTTCTAAGATTCAAGTCAGTTTCAAATCGACAACAATCGAAGAAATGTTCCTACGTACTACGACTTGAAACTTATTTGGTATTTCTTCTTTTGAAAAAGCTTTCAGATTGTCCATTTCCGATCGGAAACTCAAATAAAGGTTATTATCAAATGCTATAACACTTTTTTCCGGATTTGGAAAGCTGTATAATGCAGTCTTCGTGAAGACATTACAAAGTGACGAGATTTTTGTAACTAAACATGCAAGACGAGGAAAAACGAATGCTGCATTGGTCGTCTATGATCTCTGATATGTCGGTTTTCGAAATTGGTCGACGAAGGCTTGTAGACGGTCGAGAACTAGTGCGCAACTGATGCGCACATAATTGACGCACTTGTCATTCCATGCGCACATTAGATGCGCAATCGTTTTCTCTCGTCGAAAACCATTAACTGAATCTTCTACTCCATACATTTTCAAAAAATATTATACTACCCTTTCATTCCATCGATGAATGTTTTTTTTTTTATTTTTAAACATTTTCGAAAATATAAGGGATCTCATGGCGTTTTTGAAAAGCATCAAAATTACAATGTTGTGTTTCATTATGCTGTTGGTAGAGGTACAAACGACTAGTAGCCCATTCTAATGTGCGATTCAGCACTAGGGCTTATCATTGAGTGAAGGAAAGGGTTCGCTCAGCCGTACGTACCTCTACTAACAGCGTTATGGAACTAAGGAGTGGTAATTTTGACCAGACACATTATGAGCTCATACCTAATGTGCAAAGGGTGTGTTTAAAAAGAATATTAATATTCAGTTCTTTTATAGCGCATAACACATAGCCATAGCATGTCCCTATGCGCTTACACAGCAGAAAAAAGAAATAACAGAATGGAGAGTGGAGAATAAAGATTTGCTTTAAAAAGCAAAAAAAAAAACCGTACATTTGATATTGTGCACTGGGCTCATGTACATGCAAATTATTTGTTAAATAAATACTTCTTAAGCATAGCCTTATAC
>BQKZ01003644.1:21573-65779 GCA_036244855.1 Temnopleurus reevesii
ATATAATTACAAATCATGAATATGTATAAAAGTAGACAGCTCATTGTAATTAAGATTATCTTATCACTATTCATTTACTTGATCATTTTGTACCAGAGAGGGCGCTTGTCAAGAGAGTTTTGTTGAATGGTGCTTATGGTCGAGATTATACGGTATGTGTATACGGAAAACCCTTCCTTTAGTTAAATATTGTTTCCTCTTATTATGCCAGTTTTTTCTGTACACCATACTTGAATGATATATGTCACCCAATTAATACTGTTATTAGTCTGAATCAAATGTGTACCAAACGAGATGTATTAATTGGATGATTAAATATCTGAGAGAAGAATCAGATGAATTGTTTGGAAAAGTGTCACGTGGCAATTTTTTCTTTCAAAAATGTGAAATCAATTTTAAAAAGATAAATGCACTAAATTTATACTCTTATAACTTCTAATGTGAAGATAATGATTTTTGTTTTAATCATTGATAAAACTAGAATATAAAATTCATACTTGATCTTAAAACCATTTCAATGTACTATCCTTTGCAGGAGGAAAGGCCATTTTAATTTCAAAATCAATCTGTTCCCTTTGCCGTGTCTTCGAGTCGGGGAACACCGTTGATTGCTCACAGCTAGAGCCATGCGATGCTAGATTATTTAAGCACCAGTCACACTTTGGCGTTCATGTGCATAGTTTTAGCGCACACGCAAACAAAATCATACATGCAGATTTTGCTCCTAGAGAGCCATTTCAGCACCCGCTATGAGCTAATTTGCAGCGTCATATTGAGCTCATCAAACACTCAATAGCTGCCTTAGGTTAAGCCAGCTTGCACAGAGTGCTGACATGTCTGGGATTATTTTAGATACAGTCAAACCTGTCTATAGTGGCCACTGTCTATAGTGACCACCTGTGTATAGTGGCCACTTAAATTGATTACCTCCAGGTGAAAATACATGTTACAGAACCTGGCTATAGAGGCCACCTGTCTACAGTGGTCACCTTTTCTGTTTCCCTTGTAGTGGCCACTATAGACAGGTTTGACTGTAGTTCTTTTAGGGTAGAAAAGATGCACATAACGTGCGAGTTATTTCGGAGCTAAGTTTATCATTTGTGTTTTGCGTGTATCTAGAAACCATCCTCTGTGTGAAGAATTGAAGTAGGATAGGGGCTAACGTTAAATTTGTTCGGCATGCACCCGACGTATTAACACGTTAGCGCCAACAACTTTCTCCACTCTGTAATTCTGCGCTCATGGGTAGTATTTGGTATGCTGAGCATAGTTTAACTGTAACAACAATAGTGTGACTGGGCCTTCAATTGAAGAGGTTCATCTTTGGATTAAGAAGAAGTATCTCTTCAAGCTATCTCTCTCTCTTGACCTCTCTAATATTTCTCGCACCACCAATCATTACCTGCAGAAGCAATGAACCTTATTGAAATGATCGTGGCAAGAAGATTTGACAATATGGTTGACCTTATTTACAAAACTAAACGTGATTAAGAATAGCAAAATAAAGACTATAAAGCTAAAATTTGTTTGAATGTCCTAAATTACTTTAATGAAAAATTCCATCGGTGGGTCAGATTTTTTTTTAATTCATCTTTTTATTTAGAACATTGGAGCCTTTCAAATATTCCTCGCACAATCGATCATTACATGCACAAGCAATGAACCGTATGAAAGGATCGTGGCTAGCAGATTGGCAATGTTTGACCCAACAAAAATAAACCTGAAGAAGAACTAAACAATGATGATGATAAGGCATACAAATTAGTTTGAATTCCCAAGAATGACTTTTTGACAGATTGCGTCGGTCGGTCGAAAAAAAAGTTTTTATTCCTATTTTCAGCAGATATTATGTAAATAACAGGACTTGGAATGTAATAAAAAGCCCTAAAACATCTAAAAATTATATTCAGGCCTTCTTTAACATGTTTTCCTTAAATTGTACTGTAATCGTATTAACTTGAGTGAAAAGCAAAAAGAAATTCAGATCGGGCCATTTTTAATTTTCAGAGGGTGATCTATCTAATCATTTTCTAAATGTCCACCATGATGTGTATTCAACTTGCTGGTGAATAAATATAGATGAATCGATTCAATGATATTTTACTCAAACCTGCTTGATTAGCCTATTTATAAAAACTTGTTTGTGCAATACCAAAATACTTATACTATACATGTATATGGTTCTATTTGTGAAATAATTTGTTCTAATTTACCGCTGCCTGTCATACAATATATATATGACAAATTCACAAACATAACCTAAATTTATGGCATAAAATTATGCAAGTCACATGAAAAGAAAGTAAACAAAAATGACATGGTGTATGACGCATTTAGATTTAGTCACTATTCCTTTGGGGGAATAGTAGATGTTATTACCCATGCACGTTTCATTGTATCATTCATTGCCTTTTCACCATGTTCAGGGTGTATATATCTGTAACGGATATCGATCAAGTTTGATTGCGGTAGGCAAGCAGTCGTGAAACGGAATACGCTGATGACCTCGGGACATTCATTTCTTTAATGATTCGAAAGCGAATTTTTTATCTTTATTTCTAAAGTGGCCGACCCGCTGGACCTTTGGGAAATATGATTTAAAAGGTATGGTTGAAAGGCATATGAACTAAAGAGAAATGCTTCATTCGAAGTTGCAATTTTGTTGTATGTGTGTATGTATTTGTGTGTTCCTGTGTGCATCTGTTTAGGTATGTGTAGGTGTGTTTAGATGTATGTGTAGGTGTGTGTGTATGTGTGTATGTGTATGTTTGTGGGTGTGGGTGTGTACTCGCCAAGCACTTTGGCGGCTGCACCAACGAGGTCATACGACAGGACGTCATCGTAAACGATATGGGCTATCGTGCGTGGGTGTGTGTGTGCTTGTGTGTGACGGTATTTGTGTGTAGGCGTGTATATGTATTTGTGTGTAGGCGTGTATATATATGTGTGTGTTTGCATGTGTGTATGTATTTGTGTGTTTTGGTGTGTATAATTTTAGGTATATAAATGTGTGCTAAATGTGTAGGGGTGTGTAGGTGTAGGTATATGTGTAGGTGTGTATGCGCGCGTGTGTGCTGTGTGTTGTGTGTATCTGTGTATTTAGGTGTATAGGTGTGGGTATGTATACTCACCAAGTACTTTGACGGCTGCACCAACGAGGTCGTAAGACAGGACGTCATCGTAAACGATACGGACTAGGAAACTGCCGTCGATCTGCACGGCTGCCTCGCGTCTGGTAGAAGATAAAATTGGCGATAAAAAGAATAAGAAATTAAGCAATAAAACAAAAGAAGTTTGTTCTTGTTCTAGTTTTATCATATGGAGAAAGGTCATACACTGTCATAATCTATGTAATGTTTGATGAAGGAGAGGGACATTTTGTGTTCACGAATCAAAACCAGGACTAGAAGTATATTTCAATACAAATGTGTGTGCAATAGAATGCTTTTGGATTGATATGCTTTCTGAATGAGAATGGTTTAAGTTGAATTGTCTAGCAATTACATTCCACGATTAAAAAAAAGGGAGAGAGGAATGAGAGTTTTGTGGAATCAAGTAGCATACTTCCATCCAGAAGAGATCAAGACAATTTACATTGTCTTGAACAGCATAATTGTTTTTAAAAGTATCTGTACACAGTTTGAGTAAATATGTCTGCAAAACCTTTTCATACGAATGTGCTTTACATGAATCTTAAAGACTGTGAATGTTGTTCATTTAACTTGCCAAGAGCCTAGTATGATACTTTCCTTTACCCGATTTGTTTACCAAAGTGGGTAAATGCCTCCAATTAAAATTGACTACTCCGCAGCAAATATAATTCGACGGTTTTACCTAAAATACTTAACAGAGAGTGGATAACTCTATTCCGCTTTTTTGTTTTAAGGAGAAATGATTAAAGAAAATAAATGGGTTATCGAATATCAAGTTTCTGACAGCTTGTGCGCTTGAGTTTGCTCTTGTCATCGCGTGTATTTGCTTGTCTCGAACGTGCTTGCCATAAGACGCCGCGATTCCATGCTTGGTCTTAATTGCACTCTGGACCCCCTTCTTACCTCCCCGGCATAATGAAACTATGGCAGGGAAGGTTATATGCAGACAATTCACTTTCCTCTTGCACCAGTCCCCTTCTTCATATCTCCTTTTTTAAAAAAGCACATACACAATAGACGCACAATGCAATACACTCACGCACAGAAACACACATCCCTACACAGAAACACGGACTTTACACACAAACATATATCATTTACACTCACTTCCCATGTCCTCAAGTCACTCTTTCTCTTAGCACCAGATCCCTTTCTCATATCTCCCACCCAAAGGCATACTAACACGAAACGCACAATAGGATACGCTCACACACATACACACACACACACACACACATACATACACACACACACACCTACCTACATATATATACACTTACATTCCCCTTAACGCAAATACACACATAAACACATACCTACACATATTAACACTTACATACACCTTAACGCACATATATCTACGCATACACACACTTGCACATTCAGACACTCATGCACTTAACCACACACTTACATACACCCCTACACATATACACATACATATACAATTATA
This sequence comes from Temnopleurus reevesii, assembly GCA_036244855.1. Taxonomy (NCBI): domain Eukaryota; kingdom Metazoa; phylum Echinodermata; class Echinoidea; order Temnopleuroida; family Temnopleuridae; genus Temnopleurus; species Temnopleurus reevesii. Next base: position 26,179 of record BQKZ01003644.1, read on the forward strand.
CACACACCTTCGCATATACACATACCTACTAACCCGCATTCGTTTCCATACACTGTCCATGCCCTACGTCACATATAATCACACATACGGAAAAACACTAAAATGTACACCTCCATCTTTCGCATCCTTTACCTGCATGACATCAACTCTATGCATAAATCCTCTGGGGATAAACTACCAACGAATGAGTAATTAGATGTATATCTGTTGGGATTAACTTGTTAGGCAATCACAAATTAATTAATCACACTTCATTGTCCACTTTCAACCTACCAAGCATTAAAAAAAATGCTTCCTGTAGGCCTATACTCGCTTTTGGGGATAAATGGATGCCGATCTTCTTAAGTGAATATTCAGTATATATCTGTATTTGTAACTTTTTAATTAGTCACAATGGTGATACTCTCTCTTGGATTTAGCTATTTTAAAGTAGAAATCTCTAATTTTGTAGTGCAATGAAAATTAGCCATTCATTAATATCATATCAAATTATTTCGGTATTAACGTTTATGAATTTTTATTTTATACTCCCTTGTCTGTTTGTTGTAACCACCCCTTATCCTTCTCTTCTCCTGAAATTTTTCTTTCCTCCTTTCCATAATATTTGTCGGTGATTTCATAAATCTTGACGTGGCAAATATTACTCAAGGTTGTTCTATATTCCAGTTTATTTCACCAAAACAATAAAAAAGATAGATATAATTTGTTCGAAATCTACTTCTTTTGATGAAATTCGGTCAAGGTTGCAGACTCATTAAAATTAGCCACGTTAGCATNGTGGCAAATATTACTCAAGGTTGTTCTATATTCCAGGGCCCCGTAACATAAAGGTTTGCGATTAATTGCTAATCTGATAGCGATTGATATCAATCGCAAGTCTATGGCAAATCATGTACAAAAGTTTGCGATCAATCGCAAAGTCAAATAGCGATTAATCGCAAACCTTTATGTTACGGGGCCCAGGTTATTTCACCAAAACAATAAAAAAGATAGATATAATTTGTTCGAAATCTACTTCTTTTGATGAAATTCGGTCAAGGTTGCAGACTCATTAAAATTAGCCACGTTAGCATTTAATTGTGCTTCATGGCATTGAACATAACACAGATAATTAATGTGTTTGATTAAAGTGAATGAAGTATACAGATATATATTTTACAGTAATTCTGACTTGCAGTTTTGTCATATAGGAATGTAGGCCTCTTGATTATCTTAGATATTAGATGTTATAGGCCTATGGGCTTAATTCTAGATTTGTTGCATTGTACTAAATTTGGAAAGCGGTGTGAAAACATAAAATTATTTGGCTGTGATAAAATATTAAACGCGTAATGACACTTTACACACTTTTCTACACTCACTTACACACATACACACACACACACATGCACCCCTTCAGCACACAAACATACACAAAGCACGGACGAAACACTTAACACGAATATATCCGCGACATTCTGTTTCCTCGTCATCCCATCTTACTTTTCGATTATCACATGCATCATTTTTCCATGTCTTCAAATATTTGAACTTCATCGATTCCTCCTCCTCCTAGTCTCCCTAAGCCTGTCGCTTTCTCAATATATATCTTCCAAAGAAGATGGCAAGACAAGTGAAGTCTGTAAAACCAGACCCAATTTCAAGGTAGTTCATAGGTTTGGCCTACCAGTAGGAGCAAAGAGACATAAAGAGCTGTTGGTAGGCGTATGTGGAGTCACACACACTTATAAAAAAAAAAAACATTGCACCTTGCAACACTGATAGCGACCTTTTGGTGCAATATCAAACCCATGAGGGGTCGCTTCAGTCCAATGAACACGCTCTACCAACTGAACTAGTTTCTTCTTTCGATCGATGACCGGATCATGTCCAAATACATACTCTGTATCCGTGAACGTTGACAGAGCATTTCTCGAATGTCCTTCAAGAGGGACGACATTCTGAAATGATACAATTTAAGTATCCGCTTGAAGCTTAAAACATTTTTTTATGTGATAGTTTCCGTCGGTTGATATGATTGGCTACATTACTCAGTCGGTAGAGCCTCTGGCTTGAAATGAAGCGATTCCTTTTTCGCGTGCACGGTTTTTGAACTGTACAAAATATATACTATACCTCAATGAAAGTTCTTGATATTGTATCATAAAATTTGCTCCCTGGACTGAATGAATTTTTCGCCCTATAAATTAAAAAAGATACCTATTTTTCATAGTGTTCATTGAGTAGGAAGGACCTTCTAACATTCTAAATGAGGTAAGACCAATTTGTTGAACGGCATTAAATAAACTGCCCAAATGAGGTACCTTCTTAAAGACTAACCCAAGCATGGGATGCCTAGTAACAGCACGTCCGGAGAAGGAGAAAAAACGAATCGGGAAGATGGACGGAAGTTTCTGCTTTCTGCTTGAGAAAAAACAATTTCTCTGCCATGTAAGGGGGTTGTCACTCCTGCATTGTGCTTCGTCCGTCAAGCAGCCGTGTTGGTACACCATGTGCCAAAAAAATAGATGCGAACCACAAAGACAATTGAACAGAATTACTAAAGTTATCAGTTGAATTGAGTCCATTTGAATTGGCAATGCATTCTTCGTTGACACAAGTTTATAGGGCAACAGAGAAATATCTGATTTTAGACAATTCGTTACGTTACCATCTAGACAATTGGTAAAACATATGGAGCATCAAGAAGCCCCTCAGATCTTAAACCATAATTTCAAACGTTTAGAAATTAATGTCTGACTTTTGACAGTTCAGGGATCTTTAACATAAAATCTGCTACTGCAGTCACAATGAATATTAATCGTAGGTCTATAATATATAGCAAAATGTGTACCAAAGAGATACAATTGATTACAAAATTACTCGTTATGTTACAGGCCCCAGGTCACATCAAATGGGATGAAATTTTCATATCTTTTACATGTAAATGACTGAATTTGCAGTACCCTGTATAGTCTAGAAAACAAATTTTATATTGTTTTATCCTTGGGTGAATTGGATATCCCGAGAAGACGCAACGGGTATGCCAATTTGATGTCAACTATATTGGCGCCAAAATTACTGACGATTTTGTAGTTGTTCTTTTTATTGTCTTCTCCTTGCGGAGGTGGGGGAGATGATTTAGGAGGGGTGAAAAAAGATTGATTCGTGAAGACAATATTGGTTCTTTTGTCAACGGAGGTGTCGTGAAGGGGAGCGGGGGAAAAATCAGTCGGGGCACCAGGGATGTCGAATCCTTGATTCGCCCAGTGCGTTCAGCTTGCGCTCAAGGAGCGTACGCCGTGCGTCAGTCCACCGTGTGCCCTGCGTTTTTATGCGTCAAGGGAGCGTTTTTTTTAATTCCAAAAACGATCGGCCGACGCCGGTTAAAACGCAAAGGTGTGAGTCGGATATCAAATGCAGAATGAGGAAATGATTGTTTTGAATTCCAATATTGCTATAGGGGTGTTGCTCCAAAGATGCAATAGACGGTAAATCAATGTAAAATCAGTTTCAAATAGGAGTGTGCACTTTCATTCACACATTGTCTGAGATTTTAAATATACAGTTATTTTAATTTCCGCTTGTCGATTAAATGCAACTGATCTTTTACCTTAATTTTATTTCTTTTTTCTTCTCTCTGTTTGAAGTTGATTGAATTTAATTTAATTTGTTCAGGATTTAGTTTACCAAAAGCAAGGTGCTTTGAAACGCCAGTATAAAGCGCCATATAAATGTTATAATTAGTATTATTATTTATCACAGCTTTGTAGCAACGCCCGAAAGACGTTGTGGCCAGCGTATGCCTTAAGTATTCGGAATTGGCTAGAAACGTTGGCGAACGTCGAATGGATACCCTTTGCACATGCTGAAAACCTCATCACGTAACGCGAGATTTTTTAGATGTATGGCAACGTGACTATTACATGATATATGTATCAATCATAATAATTATAGTTTCAACTTTTTTTGTTAGTGGGTCAGTATATTTCTTTTCCCACTCATTAATCATGAAAATGAATCATGAAATATTATTCTACATCCTTTGCAATCTTTGATTATACTTGTATTCTTATTATTTTGGCACTTGAAATAGATTTAAGCTTCATTCATTCATTAACATCACAATAAATACATGTTCGAGAATTTATGGTTTTCGATTTCGTTTTGCAAGAAAGAACTCTGGTCTCATTTACTCTATGTTGTGATATGTTACGTGTTATGGTTGTACACCCTATGTTATCTGTGATGATATTGATGTTCATGTTGTTATTGAAATTGAAATGGAGCAAAAAATAATTCAATCATTCATTAACATCAACATAATAAATACCCGTTTGATATTATACGGTTTCCGTTTTCGTTTGCAGAAAGAAAAATCTTTGCCCCATTTAGTTGCAAACCAACGACAATAATGTTTTTCTCGATTTCATTTTTTTTCTGATTATGACTGTGTGCATATTAGAATAAAATGTTAATTCATAAATAAAAAAACTATTGAGAAGAAATAATTGCAAGTTTTCATACTCACATGCATGATTCATATCCTCAAACTAATTTCCAAAGTAGCTATCGTATCAGAGAGGATATAATGTTAAATGGATGTTTAGATTATAAATTGTCGCTGACACAGACCATCCATTTCGATGAATACAGGTTTTGACATGTTCGTTAGAAAAGAAGCTATATAATTTGTATGGGGATCAATGATGGACTTTTTTGGTCTTTGCTGTATTATTTTGTGGGTGGGTAGTTTGATTGTGATGAAAATATATTTATACTCATCGGCAAGTGTTATCTCTATTGGTTTCATTTGTAAAATTAATAGAGCACCCAGTCCCGTAAATTGTGACCTGATCTCGAGAAGGCCGCAATTTTTATTATTATATAATTAATGTACATGATAATGTAATGATGAAATAGATTAAACAATTATTTTACCTATATGCACATTTCTAACAGAATAGCCCAAGAACCAGTGCATAAATTTAGAATAATGTTATCAGTTTGGAAAACGATATTTAAAATTGTATGATGAATCGATCATTACATTATGAGGTTTTTCTCTGTTTATTGTACATTTAAAACGAACTGCTAAAATGCCGACATTTTAACAAATAATCAGAAAGTATGATGCAAATCAATTCTGACTTCACCTTATTTGTATTTGAGTGATTCGATGTAATTGCCGATCAGAAAAGTGAACGTGCGCCACCATCGTGACAGTGTTTGGAGTGTGTCCCAACCTAGTTTGCAAGCACATACCTTAGACTTTTGGCGTGTGCATGCGCAGATTATGATGCAGAGTGTGCATATTGTGTGACTACATCACACACATACAACATTGCTCTACCCTCAGTCTTGGGGAGAGCATGCAGACACACAATGCATACCCTGTATCACCCTCTGTGTGTGCGCACAACTAAACCCAAGGGTCTGTTCTGGCAGACTAATCCCAACCCTTCCGCATTGATTGTTGTACACTGCAAAAAAAAAAAAAAAAAAAAAACATGTAACCTTAACACTGCATTAAACACGTCTTAGGTAGCACAAGTTATGAATCAAACTGTTTTCAATCGTGTAAGTTATAACGTATTCAGGTATTTTGCCTTTAACACGATATAAAGTATTTTCGAAAAGTTAAGTCGAACGCAATTTCAATGCTCCTTTGTAATGATATTTAATTCGGTACCGGTTAGTCATTGTTGTGTCCGCACAGTTGAATATATGGTGTACGGGCCTACTGTCTGCGTTCTAGTTAACTTTTCGGAAATAGTTTATATCGTGTTCTTTGATGTGATGCATCTGATTGTATTATGGTATAAGAAATAATGTATACTTGCTTGAGAAGAAGCTTGTCTTAGAATCATTCATTAATGGTATTGTAGTAACACTTTTTTTCTGATGTTGATATTGTAGATGGCTTGTCGTTTTCTAGTGATGTACAAGGTCATTTGACAAACGAAAAATGCAGATGCTCTCTCGGGAATATGTGCGTAAAGATAAAATGGAAAAATTACGCAAACATGAACATGATGAAAACAAGTTAACCTTTGCTATTACATTTGACTCTATAAACGTCAAAGCATGTTTTCAACGTCGTTATTTTTTCTCCTTTTTTTTCTTCAAACTAACGCATTTTTGATAAACATTGAAACATCATAAATCATGCATTTATGTGGTGTCAGCTGGCGCTGTGAGGGAGGATTGGGAAATAATGAGGGAGAAATATATAAACATAGATAGAGGGTAGATATACGTGCACGTACTGCATATATAAAGAGTTGGTCACAAAAAACACAAAATGGCAATGTAAAACAGCAATTGACGTTCTGCATGTGCACGCAATTAATTCCTTTTTATCAACACGGTTTTATCCAATATCAAAACAATAGAATCCCTTTTTCATCGCTTCTGCCTTCCCGAGTTAGAGTCTGGGGAATTATGATAACAAATCAATTTGCATTTAGAATAGCATCAAATTGATTCCCGTCTATTGATAAAATGTCCATGCTCTGCAATCGAGGGACGCAGTACCGGCCGTGTCACACATTTGGACTATTGTATTGCATTTTATTTCCAATCAGTAAAAAAGACATATAACATATAGCACACTACGAAATCAGAATACATTTGACAATTTACATGTGTAAAAATAATTTGTAAATACCTCTGTTCTTCCAAGGGGTCCAGATACAAAATAAATTATTATGGTAATGGACTGATAGCCAAGGTAGAAAAAAAATAATAATGAACGGCTTTTATATAGCGTTTATCAACCCTTCATGAGAATTCCCTAAGCGCTCTACAATTGCAGCATTATTACCCTGGCTCTAGCCCGGCAGCCACCATGCAGCGCACTTGGCGTTTCAAGGAATAAATATTCCTACCAGGTATCCATTTACCTCACCTGGGTTGAGTGCATCACAATGTGGATGAATTTCTTGCTGAAGGAAATTAACGCCCTGGGTGGGACTTGAACCCACGACCCTCTAGATGAAAGGCGAGAGTCATGACCACTACACCACGGCGCCCCATACCTTGTACAGCATTTCTTTTACTGTACCAATTCGGAGAAATAAGAAGGAAGACGCTTAGTCAACGCTGGATTCATATAACATGCCCGTGATATGATTACAAAGCACCATCATCATGAAATGCATTAGCTTTGATTCGGGTAAACGTTTGTTTTTAACGCAAGTTTTTAGCTTATTTCAAAAGTTGGACGTTTGTATAATATATCTGATGGTCTCTGCACATTATGGATTGTATATCGAACTGTTGAAATAATGTGCCAAATTTTGCCTTTAAATGTATAGAGACCAGTTTTTGGAGAGGTGGCGTATCACTCACTAAATTCTTAAGAATGAAAGGTCAATCGTATAGATTGCAGTCAGGGACCGATGGAAAATTCATTCAAATTTACAAATATTAGATATTATTTCATTTAAATTTTCAATCCGCTTCTGGATTAAACACTCATTAATCAAATGCCAATCCAAAGAGCTGCAGTAGAACTATTCATATTATACATACTTCTAATGACAATTTAGAGTATGATCAGTGTTTAAATAAAATCGAACGAAAAATGGCTTATTTTTTCGAACAGAAACGCCAACAAGCCACCTCTTTGCAAAATAATCGGGAATTTAATTTACCACCACGTTATAGAAACAAAAGCTTCTTCGTTTGACATTGATTTCTTAATCCTGAACATCACTAATTTTCATTACACTTTATTTTTTTGGACAAAAACTAGGCCTATCACTATTCTACGAAAGAGGAGAAAACCAGCTGATCGAACAAAATGATTAGACAAACAGATGTCATCTATTTTTTCGAAATTGTTCGAATGGTTTTAAATGGTATATAGCTATTATTTTCCTCATATAATATGGAGTCAGACATTCTACATAATGGATTTTAAAGGTGAATAGTGTCACTCTTTTATATCAACTCGTCTCACGCAATTGAGATTACCATAACGTTGAGCTACTTAATTGCTCACTCTTGTTCACGCATTTCAACTCTTTGTATGAATGTTCTTCTTTCAGTCAAAACGATATTTTTCTTCCTTTGATCAGTTCTCTGACGTACAGCACCAAAAAAGGAAGGACATTTACCTTTATCTTAAATTATGTCATTCTTACAAGGTAAATAATACACGTGTTTGTAGGATTGCGAGGAAACCTCCAGGGAAATTAACACGTTCGTGAATTCTTAAAAGCTCCCGGAATAGCAACGTGTAATTTCAGATCGTACAGAGCAGACAATGCAAGCAAAGAGAAGAAAGGGTTAAGTGGGTAGTATATCATGTATAGTGAAAAAGCGCGTCCTTTCCTCTAAAAATTGGGATAAACGGTTTTATTCCCCCGTGACTTTAGAAAGAGTTGTCTCACGCAAGACCTGATCATGTAACACGGTTTTGTAACAGCACCTTTTCAGTCAGAACGATACATCTAATGTGACTATTCTAGCGAAAATGTTGCATGAAATTATAGTGTATGATGTTTTTTTACATAATATCTTCACAGTACGATACAATACCTTTCAAGGTATTAACCTTTGTCTGTCATTCTTAAACCGACTCACAGCTTTGCGTTTTTAGTCTGCGTCGGCCCAGCGTTTTCGAAAATTAAGCGCACAGTATACGCGGAACAGACAGTTGTCTGACGTTCGACTTGCGCTCGAGGAGCGTATTCCGAATGTCAGTCAACCGAATAACCCTCATATCTACGTCCGGACTTTGTTTTTTTTATTATAGAAAAGCGCTGGGCCTACGCATGCTAAAACGCAAATGTGTGAATCGACCTTAACGCTGTACAGACAAATTAAAGGTGTGTTAGAAATACAACTAAAATATTTACCATAGTTTATTAGATTTCATTAGAAACTTTCACCCACTTCAAAAAGAGATGGCCTCAACCGAGCCATGAAAAGAAATGACCTCTAACAAGCCATTAGGATAATTGCTCACATTAAGTTCATGTTAATTCATAATAACCTCGGCATTTGGTAACAACATTTATTTGTGGTTTCAGGGATTTCGTTTATTTTGTTCTGATAATGATTAGCCGCAAGTGCAATTACAAAAATTACAACCGCAGCTAATACACCCAGCACAAATACAGATCATAGATTTTATGTATAGATCCATGCAGTCATATGTCCGAGCAATTCTATGAGTAAAAAATGCACCCAGCAAAAGCACTGGTGTTAAATTTAACACCAACCGGAAATTATATAGGACCACACGAGAAAATAATACCAGTTTGGAATCCATTTCATATATTTTAATACCAACTGGTGTTGCTAAAAGGCCCTAATCAACACCAGTCCGTGTTTAAATATATTGATTTCATTCCAACCTGGTGTTATTTTAACACCTTTCTGGAGTGGTCCTATATAGATTTCGGTTGGTGCTAAATTTAACACCAGCGTAAATTTAACACCAGTGTGTGTGGATATTCTTAAACAAAGCTAGATATACTCACTTGATTTCTTCCCATTTATCTTGGCCATGTTCTCTCAGAACTAGCAGCTCCAAGGCGTGATTTACGAACCCATACTGGAAAGTTAAATGAGAGGGAAAAAAATAAAGGTGAAAAAGGTGAACTAATTTCTTACAAATATAGGTTAATCGTTTATTTCAAAACAAAATTGTTTACTTTTACCACTCATGTCTTTGCTTACATAAGAGTCTTTTGGTGCAGTAGTAACAATAATCAATTTATGCACTATACATGTGTAATTATCATGTGCTTCCAACAATTTGGGGGCATATTTTTCGTACAAAGAGTGAATTCCTTTATAATGCCATTTTCCCGCGTGAAATAATAATATCACAAAATTAGTCTTGTTTTTCCTCTCATCTCCCTGTCTCTCTCTCTCTCTTCGTCTGATAATTGAAAGTGCAATTTGCGGCTCCACAACCCCTGTATTTTCGCATCAATATGTCAACTCAGACACCCCTATGCTACATTAACGTTTGAACATTAACAGACGACTATGACGTCACAACATTCTCCCCCCTCTCTCCCTCTCTCTACCATTTAATTTTGCTACTCAGTGCCTCTCTCTCTCTCTCTCTCTCTCTCTCTCTCTCTCTCCCCCCCCCCCCCTCTCTCACTCTCTCTCCATCTCTCTCTCTCTCTCTTCCTCTTTCTATCTCTCTCTCTTTCTGTCTCTGTAAATCCTCTTTCTCTCTCCCCCTCTCCCTCCCCCTCTCACACACACTCGCTCTCTTTCTCTCCCTCTCTCTTTCTTTCTCTCTAAGTCCTCTTTCTCTCTCTCTCCCTCTTTCTCTCTCTCCCCCCTCTCTCTCTCTCTCTCAATATCCTTTTTCTCTACCAATATACTGTTCTTTCTAAAGACTGAATCACATATTTGCATTTAAAGCACACGTTTAGCCATTGTATATCATGGAGATGCTTGAATAATGCTTACATAATGTGCACATCAAGCACAAGCCAAACATAGTCAAAGTCAGTCAAGCATCTTCCCTATGCATTTCCATACACATGTAGGGTATTTTAAATTGATTTAATCTTGACATTGGTTTGGCTTTGAAATAATGTAGATATGTGAATGATTCTTCAAGAATTTCCATAGCCTAGTGTATTCTAAAAGCTTAATTACATCTTTGCGTCTACCAAGCGTTCATGACATTTAAAAGACGCTTCGTGAACACATAAATACGGAGGGAAGGCACTTGACCAACGTTAGATGTAGTTTGCAAGAGCTCGATGTACGCACATAACGACCATTCTTCAGTATCTACGTATTCACGGATCGTCTTTCTAATTGAACGAACGCTTTGCATTCGTTGAATATAAACCGGGCGGTGTGACTGAACTTTAAGTTCAAAAACCATGTTGGTACACGCAACAGAAAACAGGGCAAATGTCAGCAATATCAGGAAAGCCTTGGGCGCGATTGATGTTTTCTTTGACTAATTGACATATTCATTTCAGTCGAAGATTAAGGAGATGTCATACAACAGCGGAAATCAGATCAATGAATTTCCCCGCGTTTTTTTTTTCTCAAAAGACGCGTAGCTCTGCTTTGGAATTTCATTAAGATATTCCTCGACGTCGGTCTCAAATTTTCAAATGCGTTTTCCAAGTATTTACTCCACCGTGTCTACGCTCTGCATATGGCATACACGTTCTGAAAATTAACTCTGTGTACTCAGCTAGCTAAGCACCAAGAAATTATTAGTCGGATATTTGTGCACATTATTGCATTTTCTATTTGATATGAATTTACTGATAATTGACGCAAAAACATTGGTACTTGTAATATATACAAGTCCTTTAAACCATGTGCAAAATAATCATGATGGTAAATGCAATAAAACGAGGGCAAGTGTCGCCAATATGATAAATGTCATGGGCGCGATTGATGTTGTCCTTCGATAATTGACATGGTACATTGCAGTCCAAGATTAAGCAGACGACATATCCGATCGATCGGCTTTCCCGCGATTTTTTTTTCTAAAAAAGATGCATTTTTTCTGCTTTGGAATTTGCCATTTCATGCAGATATTCGCTGAGGTTGACCTTCAAGTTCTAAATGCCCTGAAAAGGGTAGTTAATCCTTATGGCTACGAACTGAGCATGATGCACACGTACTTAAATTGCTAAATAGCCAGAAATGAAAGGTTGGTAATTTTTGCATCTGATTGCATTTTCCTAAGCTGCTTTTTGATGTATATTGACCTAAAAAGTGGATGATATTCCTTTATTTTTCTTTTGTAAGATTTTTGCAAAATTTTGCAAAATATATTATGTTGGGTAATAAATACGAATAACAGAATCTGGCAGTTACACGTGTATTTGTTTTCTTACCGCTATAATTACGAAACCATTCGGAATTTAGTAACGTCAAAATGGTTTACCAATCGATTCTCTGAAAAGTCAGACGTACGTGTGTATGTGTGTGTGTGTGTGCGAGTGGGTTAGATAATTGGGTATTTGTATATAAATTTATGAGTAATCATTGGCGTATGTGTGTGCGTGTACGTGTATAAACCGAAGTGTATTCAAAGAGGTTCAGCATTATTTAAGTTTGAAGTAAACAGGTTGATATGTAATCAACAGATATAGAATGGAGGAAATGAGATACAGAGGGGGTGAGTGTATGAGAAAAAAGGGCAGAGAATGAGAGAGAGAAACAAAGAGAGGAGATGTGTGTGTGTGTATGTATATGGGTATGTGTGTGAGTGTTTTGCAAGCTTACTTGCAAAAGTTGATCCTTGAGTTTCTCCATTTCGTGATCTAAGGTAGATGTGAACACGTTATTTAAAATAAAAGATTATTAAGAGATATATTCTATTTCCATTTGTGCGTACATGTGCGTATGTACGTATATGTGTGTGTGTTCTCGTGTGTTTTGGAATGAAAAAAAAACAAAGTTACAATAACGCATCTTTTCATTAAGGTCTATCAATTCACAAAATGTATTTAAGACGTGGCCGGCCCCAAGGGATAGTGATTAAGTACAAACATTTATTTTCAGTTTTGCTGTATGATATCATTCATATATACTGATTTAGCTTACACGACGATAGGTAAAACCACCCGAAATGAGTGATTTGGGCCAGGTTAAAAAAATGCTTATGGTAACACTGTAACTAGACATTCTTTAACATGGCTGTTGACATGGAAACGTTACTAAAGTTGACTCTATTTCTCGAAGTATCTTTCCTGAGCTCCCTCCCGGGATCTATTACTATAATTTGATACGCGAAGTCGCTGATTTCCACAGCCAATAACTATATACAGAACTTATGGATATTTTTGTCAATGTGAAGAAAAGGTTTTTTTCCAATACTTCATTTAATTTCCAGATTGGATAAATTATGTCATAAGTAAAATTGTGCCGAATGCTCTTAAATAGATAGATATGCCATTCTTTCTGGAATATCCATGACGTTGATGTTTATATGAATGTATCACAAGTAAATGGATACGAGTATATGCTTAAAGGTTGATGTACCTTTTGTTCAGCTGTTGCGTTATTCACGTTTAATATTTGACCTTATATTATGCACAGTCAGGAATGGTTTGCACTTTGCTAATATGTAATAAATGAAATTGCCAGAAACTAGGTGAAACTGAGAGAAGCACAAATTAAATTTATTTAAGTGCTGCACTAGGAAATTAACACCATGGCTGGATTTCGAACTGCAACGTCCTGCACGACTATGACGACGTTAATTCTTTCAACGCGTTTAATCAAACATGAAAATTTGAATTCACTTAAACTCGCCAATAACGAACATTCGTACAAAGTTAGGTGTCTTAGTAATCATAAACGTATTGCTCTTGGCTAAACCACTATAGATTTGCGAAGAATCTTCACATGTGCATTAAAACCAATAAGATTCATTTTCCCCTTCCCTCCTTCTCCATTAGGTAAACTTGTACAGTCCCTTTCAGGTCATTATCATGCAGACGACATTAGCAAGGTTTACAAAAGGAGATTGATAACAATCTGAGCGCAGAAAGCAAAATGGAAACACAACTCCGAGCTTTGTTTGAAATGGTGCACGACAAGGCGATGAGAGCACGTCACAGTGAGTTGAACGGATCAGGGAATTAAGCAAAAAAGATAATTTCCACTCAAGCCTTCTCAATTACTTTGAAGAACAAATCTATTTTCATTTTTTATTATCCTGGGCAGAAATTCAAAACAGGTTTTTTCATGAATGAAGAGAGAAGCGGCATTCTTTATATGGTTAAGCTACGGTGTTGGTTTGAATGGGAGCTGTTTACTTTGTCCAATTTATTTGTACTTTCTGCTCAAAGAGCAGAGTCCCGATGGAAAGAAAAAGAGAGAGTACAGAGTTACCTATCTCATCACTACAAATACCCCCCAAGACTTTGGTATCATTGCTTCGTGGCGGATTTGTGAAAGCGCGGACCGGTAAAATGGCGCCTGAAGGCAGCTTAAAATCACGTCATCTTTGCACAGTGCAAGGACACTACGGGACTATTCACACTGCCGTCGATCTTAATGTTGAATTACAGCGTGGATTCCTCGACACAATTTCTGCACCAGAAATAATCCCGTAGTATTTATTTCATTTGGTCATGTTAAGAAACTGTCTTATTAAATATCTTGCACCATTTTATATCATCTATTTGAGGAAGTAGCCTCACAATCGTTAAACTTTTGCAAGCATACACTCACTCTGGGACTCGAACCCATCACATTTTCATTGCCAAATTGATACCCTACCATCCTAGCAACATGCTGGAATGAGATTATTTGTTGATATTGTTACAACATAAATTCACTGAGTTTTGTTCTTTTTTTTTGGCATATTTTTTCTTGGAATATTCCCTCATAAATCTATTTCCATACAAAATACTAATTAAAATACGTTATTGTCATACTTATTGTCGTTTAGTTTCCAATCCTTGAGTTTAGTGCATGAACGGATTTATTTTTCAAAGAAAACCATACTTTTAAAAAGTGAGTAATAAATGCACAGTGTGGCAGATCTATTCAGTGTTGACTTTACGTATTCAATACCACAATTCGATAGAATTTAGCACGCAAGTCAGTAGGTTGGACGCCAATGCAAACGGACCTCTTGGAAAGCGTATTTGGTGGGAAAAAACGTGTGTCTGTCGGAAGGATATTCCTGATTACAGAGGGGAAACACACGTTTAGTTCGAGGTGATTCCACGAATATCATTTTACTCCTCTTTTTCTCTCTGCACAGATTCCTCTCGATCCTCACCTTCGGGCAAAATGTGGGTTTATTCTAGATAATCGGCTTTCGATAATACGGAAAAGGGATTTTTGACAATTAGGTGAATCTAAAAGGGGTTTCCCGTAGTCCCACATGGTTATATTTCTAATGCATATATTAATGAGCAAAGGTAGGACAAATAGATTTACTTGAGATCTCCCCCTACTCTAAAAAGGGCGAAAAGGAAGTGTGTCAAGTGAATAGGTCTTAGCATAATTTTAAACAAAAAGCATTCAGCAACTGGCTGTATGTTCAAAATACTTTGTTTGGTTTTTACAAAAAGGCAATTTAATATACGTTCATCCATTCAATTTCAAACTCATACCAAAATTAATTACATATTGGTCGTTCGATTTTGCGCAGAATGCACCATAATCGTAGGTGACACTAACAAATGTAATTATATAGATCGCAAACACATTAATTTGGTCAGGAAAGCCTGAATTTTCTTCATGACACTTAACTATTAAATCCAAAGCACCTTAACAGTTGCGTGTGTCATTTGTCAGGAAAGCCTAAATTCTCTTGGGTGTGACAAGTTGATCACTGGAAGACATTAATGTAGTGAAATAAAATGACCCCCCCCCCCCCTCCAATTTGAGGAGCTGACAGACATAAAAAGGCTCGTCACTTTAAAAATGGCGACCCTTTCAGCAAATTTAAATTCATGGAGGCCTTTGTCCGATTAATCTAACGACAACTTAGTTGAAAAAATGAAAATAAGAAACATATTTGGTAAAAGCCTATAGCTATATAGCATTAATGAGGTGACATTTTGACAATATGTTTCTCGTCTATAATCAATCGCTGATGAATAACTAATTGAGCGAACAAGTAGTCAATAAATAATGGTCATTGACCAAAATAATTATTCTCTGGCTGTGCGCAAATTAGCCGTCAATGAGTCGATATATTATTTTGTCGGCAAGCCACCCAAATATGAGTGGCTCATTCATTTTCTCCGTCGGGTTGAATTTATTTCATCTGAAGGTAAAGCCTTCACAAAGAGTAGCAAATTTTGAATCTTGTGTTTTTTATTCCTAGACACCGCTACTTCCAGTCTTACATGTAAATTTTAAAGAAAACAATTTAAAAGGAAATTTGACTTATAGTGAATCATTCTTATAACTTAAAATTCCTATAACTTATAACTTAAAATGATTGGACAAAATATTTCCCTGCACTACGCAACACACACATATGAGTAAAAGTCTATCCATTTAATAAAGATTCGTTTAACCATTTGGTTCAGGGGGGGGGGACAAACCAGCCTTCCCATTAGCGACGCACTAATGTAATTATAGGTTTGGGGGAGTAGGAGAGGGGACTTACAGCTCACCGGAATTTATTGTCGACCATATTGCGTATGCTTTTTAGCCGGCCGGAAGGCTGGAATTAAAATTTCCACCGCCCCCGGCCCCCACCCCCTAAATACTGGATCAACTACAGAAGAGTCTTCTAAAGCGACTGTCTCATACTACCAATACCGTTGAGAGTTAAAGCAGACAGTGAAAAGCACCTTTTCTCATTCAATTATTGCGCATTTAAGATGACCTAAATACCATTTTATGCTTTCACAGCCAAACCACAAGTGGTCCGTATTATCCTATAGAATGTTTGACATTTAATCCTTGTGGGGATGCTCAATGAAAACGTTGGTTGTAAATATTTAATTTTTTGAGAAGCAAGACAAAACCTTTATACAGAGATCGAGATTCATCTATTCCAATTGGAGACTTACTTTAGGTTCATGTATATTTAATGCAGGCATAGCCTTTTGATCTTCTAAATACCATGATTTCAGTCAAAATGTCACCAATAAGCTATTTTCTTTATTACTATTTGCCATTTTTAAAGTTATGTAGGCAAAAAATGAGAATGCAACATTCGCGCTTTTCATTATTTTCATCGCGTAGAGGTATGTTAGATTGTGACACGGTTAATTATGTGAAAATACTTCCAAATTTGTTTTTACAATGAAAATGGTGAACTCATTGTTCCAAGTTTCGCTGGCTTCCAAACCATTATAGAATCTCTTTGCATGCCACTCTGTGCAGCATTGCGTATAAACAAAGATGCAGATGCCCTGGGAGAAAAGCGCAGGAAAACTCTATCTTCCGTTATTCATGTCGCAAAGTTGTTGTCAAATAGACAATGCTGCCAGTGTCAGTCTAACTCCTTAAATGGTTAAATAGTGCGGCGGCGGTGCACTGGAGAGGTGTTGTGTGAATGAAATGATGACATATAGAGGCGGAATGATGCAGTTGAAGTGGAGATGGAGATGGAGAGAGAGAGAGAGAGAGAGAGAGAGAGATATAGAGAGATAGAGAGGGGTAGAGGGATGGAGAGAGGGGGGAAGGGGGGGGGGAGACACAGACAGAGATAAAGCGTCAGCGTGATCGGAGGAAGAAAGAAAGAGCGAGATATGGGGAGAAGTAGAGACAGAGAGGTGGTGAGAAAGAAATAGACAATGCTCTTAATCTCTTAAAACGGTGTAATAGTGCGACGGTGGTGGTGCAAAAGATAGGTGTGATGTGAATGAAATAATGATATAGTGAAAGAATGATGCAGTTGAAGTGGAGATGGAGATGGAGAGAGAGAGGGGGGGAGACAGACAGAGATAGAGTGTCAGCGTGAGTGATCGGAGGAAGAGAGGGAGGGAGAGAGAGAGAGAGAGAGAGACAGACAGACAGACAGAGAGAGGGGGCGTGAAAAATAGGGAGACAGAAAGATATAGAGGTTTAATAGAAAGAGTGGGCGAAAGACAAGAGAGAGACAGAGAGATCGGTGGAAAGACAGAGAGAGATGAGAAAGGAATTAAGAGACAAACAGACAGGCACAGGGTGCAAAAGAAAGTGGGTGGGATAGAGAGAGATAAATATGTAAAACTGCATAAGGGTGGGGATGGAGAGATAGAGAAGGGCAAGAGATTGAGGGAAAGATACGGAAAGGGGGAGAGAGGGAGAGACATAATGATATAGAGGGTAAGAGAGACAGAGAGAGAGGAGGAGAGACAGTTAGGGACAGAGGGAAAGAGATAAAGAGATAGAAGATCGAGGGATGAGTAAAATGACAGTGGGAACAGAAACAAGAGGCAGGGAGGAAACGAATGGCATTGCTAATTCAGATGCAAATACGATCGTAAATTTAGCATTTAGCTATAGATCGAATTGCATTAAGTGAAAACGCCAACAGAAATCTGTCGTTGTAAAATCTGCTCTGTTTGCTGAATCTTTATTGATTTTGTGCGAAAATGGCGCGCCCATTTTCCCGCCTAACAGCGTGAAATACCAAAAGAGACGTAATGGGAGTATACCAATATAGAGTCACTGCAAATTTAAAGAATTTACCGCTTTTAACATAGAGACACTGGTTGGATATACTCATCATCTTCTCATCGCAAGTTCTATGGCCAGGAACAGTTAATAACATTAGGAAGTTGTCGGTGTTTTTGAAGAGGAATACATTATCAAATTGAAAGTGGGAGATAATTCATACTTATTGGACTTATTGAAAACGGGGGATTATTATCATACTTATCTGTGTTGAATATTCAAGGCATTGACTAAAAGGAAATCGAAATTGGTTTTCGTAAATTGCAAAGGATAACAAAACAAGCCGGAAAAAATCACCTACAAAAATCCCCATATGAAATAATTATGTGAAATGAAAATCATTCAGACTGCAAAACATATCATACAATATGAAACACACCCACGCTTCTTCGTCGTATTGATGTGTTTATGAGCTCAGAAAAACGACTTCACTCAATAAGTTGCATAACTCAACGTCTTTTTCTTAAATTACCTTATTAATATCTTTCTATATTATATTTGTCTCTACAACACCGCCACCACACGAAGTTTATCGGAACTTTTCCTACCTCACCCATTCCTGGATACATTGTCCTTATTTTTTTCGAATCCATGTTTAACCAACATAACTGATGTAAAATGAGGGGAAAAATGAGGAAAACTTGCCTCACAGACCAGGGGCCTGTAACATAAAAGATGCAATTAAACTTGCAATAAATATTTATCGTAAGTCTATGGCAGAATGTGTACAAAGAGATGCAATTAATTGCAAGATTAATCGTATCTCTTTTATGTTAAAGGACCCAGATAATGCAAGAAAGACAATCTATCATCAGATTATATATATATATGCCTATAATAAGTCAACATTAGACATTATTTTTTGAGGTGCAACAATATCGATAAAATGATCTCCGAATGTATCACACCATTCTATAATTTGTATTACTTTTCTATGGCCAAACCGAATCTCTGAAACTTAACAATGCATTAATTTGAAAAACTTATATTGAGAAGTTCGAATAACTTCAATTCGAAAAATAACTAGGTTTAAGTAATTTCATTTGACTTGTCTTGACAAGAAAATCTCGATAAAGCAATGCAAAACTGGTAAACAAACCCAATAATTCAAGTCACGATGTGTTCAATATCCACTGACCAGCACAGGAAACAATATATGGGGCCAGCGTAATTTCAAAAGTCCCGGCACAGTCCTATTTTGAATCTTTATTTGGTAATTAGTCTGCCATTATACATTTTCTTGCAAATGTTTTTTTAGTATGTTATACATTTATGGTTTTGAACATTCTTTTACATTTTCTGTGATTCTAACAAGATTAATGATTCGTTATTGCCAATAACAGATTACGTTTATAAGTATTTATTTACTTATATACACTGTATTGTTTTTCGTTTGTTCCTTTTCTCGCCATTACCCATGACAGGTTGGAGTAAAAATATAACTATTTCATATTTCTTTTAACATTTTGAAGCATGTACGCTTTTAAGGCAACGGAAAGATTTTAACTGCTTTTACACAACATGGCATCGATTCGATTTATAGATGTCGTTTTGCGCAAAAGCAATTTAATATGATTTTACAGTCCATCATCACATATCCCTCTAATCAAATTGAACCACTTTTACATGCAGACTAGGATTTAATCAGTAATACAACATCATCCTAAGAGTCATCATTTACGTAAATATTTTAGTTTATTTTTCATTCTGCTGCATTACTGAGTGCCTGGAAAGGGGATTTGTAAGACGTTTCCCTTGAACCTATTTATATAAATTTGTTTGTCGACTTTCTTATGGCTAAGTGACAACTAGAAAGTGATCAGTGAAGGCAGATCTAGGCTTCGATTAATTAGCATATTATACTGTTGCTTCTAAAGAATCTTCTTTAAAGGGGAACTTCACCCAGACATCGATGCACCCTCAGTGGATGAAGAAAAATACAATAATCAAACTCTAAACATTTGACCAAAATCCAACAATATATTCAAAAGTTATGGATTTTCAAAGTTTTGATTTAAATCCCTCCTGGGCTCATTAAATTGGCAACGTACAGGCACAAAATGGCTGTCAACATGGAGAACTCTTCATTCACTTTGTACACAGAATTTCACATTTTCTTCTTTTTCTAGAAAAGTAGATGATAAATCAGCCAAATTCATTCCGAAATGCATGCAGAATCAAAATTTCCATATCATACTTGAAGAGATAGGTACAATTTTGTCAAATTTTCTAGAGAAAGAAGAAAGTGTGAAATTATGTGTACAAAAATAAATGGAGAGTTCTCCATGTTGGCAGCCATTTTGTGCCTATACGTTGCCCATTTGAGGAGCCCATGAGGGGTGAAAATCAAAACTTTGAAAATTCATACCTTTTGAATGGATTGTCGGATTTTGCTTAAATTTTCACAGATTGACCTTTGTATTTTTCTTCATCTAATGAGGGCAATTCAATGTCTGGGTGAAGTTCCCCTTTAAGGCTCATAATAAACCGGACTTTAATGTTCGGTACTTGATAAACAAGCTGTAAAACTATAAGGTACCGGTAATGTGCTATGTACATTTTAAAGATGTTGAATCCTCAAAATAATATAAGTATTGAAATTTACATCGGAAAATTGGTGCTTGATTATGACTAATATTCTCATTTTCTTTTAATCCTTATTCTAATTTTTCCAAATTAACACATATACTTCCTTTCTTATGTTCGTTTATCCCATACTATGTAACATGAAACAACGGTAATTTTTCATTTTTTCCATATTATCTATGCAGAAAGAACCAAGAATACAAATGCTCCCAAAATATAACATGTGTATTGATTAATAGATGACAAACATACTTTCTTTGTTATATTCGTTTACCCCATACTACAAAGCATGACTAAACGTTAATTGTTCACTTTTCCATATTATTTATACAGAAGGTATTATGAATATAAATGACCCCCAAAATATAACATGCTTATTGATTAATAGATGACAAACAGGAAAACACATAAACATGCTTCGTTTCATTTCATGATAATCACATTTTGATGTGCAAGCCAATCTTCATATATGATGCTACTTGAAGCACGATGTACCTGACATATTTTCATATCTGATTGCTGAATTCGTATAAGTAATATGGGTCGAGTTGATTGGTGTGCGTCACCATACAAAAATGTATCAGTCACATATTTCATATTTCATATTCAAAATCAATATTTGCGCATCGTATATGACCGAGTACGCACTTCCCTTATGCGTAGAAATACGTTGGAAGATGTTTGACTGACGATGGGTATGTATGGACTACTTTTAACACATGCGAGCATCAGGAAAGCGTCTTCCATCCGTAATTCTACGCTGATAAAGCATATATTGAATTTCTTAAGGTCAAATGTGTGACTTGGCCTGAAGAGCTTGCGTGTTATAATAATGTAAGACCATGTGCGCTATCTATCAAGGCCAATTATACATACCCCTGCTCCATCCATTGCACCATGCTATGATGGGGTCCGTTACTCGAAGGTGTCTTAATCTATCATTGCCCTGCTGAAGGCTCAATAACGCAGTAATCTGAGTCAAATGTATGCCGAGCGTATATTCAGTTCATTTGCAAAAAAATACATGTGTGACTAACGTTAGCATGCTAGAGCACAAGCCGAACATGATGGTGCCGGTTGCTCGAAGGTGTCTTAACTTGTTATTGCCCTTAATTTCGTGCAGCCAGGATGCACGTTTGGCTAACGTTATTGTGCTTACTAGAGAACAAGTCAAACACGATGGGGTCGGTTGCTCGAAGGTGTCTTAATCTGTTATTGCCCTGCTGAATTCTCAATAACGCAGTTATCTGAGTCAATGTATGCCTAGCGTATATTCAGGTCATTTGCAAAGGATGCACGTTTGGCTAACGTGAGCATACTTGCTAGAGCACAAGCCGAACAAGGTTCATTTCGTATGTGTATGATTTACTTATGCCTAGCGTGAATTCATTTCATGTGGGCAGGATTCACGTTTGGCTAACGTTATCATGCTTGCTAGAGGTATCTTAACTTAGTATTGCCCCGCAGAAGGCTCAATAGCACACTTCTGTGTGTAGGCTACGTATGTCTAGCGTGAATTGATTTCATATGTGCATGATTAACGTTTGGCTAACGTTATTGTGCTTGCTAGAGAGCAAGTCAAACACGACGGGGTCTGATGCTCGAATGTGTCTCAACTTATTATTGCCCTGCTGAAGGCCCCATAAGACATTTGTGTTTATAGCCAATGTATACCTAGCATAAATTCATTTCATATGAGTAGGATGCACGTTGGCTAACGTCAGCACGCATGCTAGAGCACAAGTCGAACATGATGGCATCGGTTGCTCGAAGATGTCTTAACCTATTATTGCCTTGCTGAAGGCTCAATAACGCAGTTCTCTGAGTCAATGTATGCCTAGCGTATATTCATTTCGTATACGCATGATTCACGTTGGCTAACGTTAGCATGCTCGCTAGAGAACAAGTCGAAGGTGTCTTGACTTATTATTGCACTGCTGAAGGCTCAATAACACACTTCTGTTTGTGGGCCACGCATGCCTGGCGTGAATTATTTCACGTGGGCAGGGTTCACGTTTTGCTAACGTTAGCATACTTTCTAGAGAACGAGTGAAACACGATGGGGTCAGTTGCTCGAAGGTGTCTTAAACTGTTATTGCCTTGCTGAAGGTTCAATAACGCAGTTCTCTGAATCAATGTATGCCTAGCGTATATTCATTTTGTATACGCATGATTCACGTTTGGCTAACGTCAACATGCTTGCTAGAGAACAAGTCGAAGGTGTCTTGACTTATTATTGCCGAACTGAAGGCTCAATAACACACTTCTGTTTGTGGGCCACGCATGCCTGGCGTGAATTATTTCACGTGGGCAGGGTTCACGTTTGGCTAACGTTAGCATGCTTTCTAGAGAACAAGTCAAACAAGATGGGGTCGGTTGCTCGAAGGTGTCTTAAGCCTCAATAACGCAGTTCTCTGAGTAAATGTATGCCTAGCGTATATTCATTTCGTATACGCATGATTCACGTTGGCTAACGTTAGCATGCTCGCTAGAGAACAAGTCGAAGGTGTCTTAACATATCATTGCCCCGCCGAAGGCTCAATCACACATTTCTGTCTGTATGCCACGTATGTCTAGTGTGAATTAATTTGATATGCGCATGATTCACGTTTGGCTAACGTTAGCATATTTACCAGAGAACAAGTGAAACACGATGTGATCACAAGTTTTTACGCATGTGTTCTATTTCATATTGCTCTCCGAGATATCCAAAGAGAAAGACTTCGATCTCGTATAAAGCAGATCGTATTGCAAAACATCGCTTTTATTGGTTTGGTTTTCGGCGATGAAAATCAAACCATGTGTCATAAGAAAATATTGATGATGTAGATCAAGCGTAAAGCCCCGGTCACTTAGGACCCCGGAAGCAACACGATTCACCCCGACTCTTTGTTAATTCACAGTTAACTGCCTCAGAAAAACGAGTCGGGGTGAATCGTTTTGCTTCCGGGGTCCTATGTGACCGGGGCTTAAAGCTATATTACTCCTGTCATCATGGTCATAATGGACAGAAAATGATGCTCTAAATCATTTTTGCTGTGCTATATCATATGGTGTTCATTGAAAGGCACAATACCATTTTTAGGCATTGGCCATCGTAAATCAACTTAAAATAAGCAAAAGTACCACTAAAACAAGTCTTAATGGATCTTTAATTGTTTAAGTGACAATGCTTTTCGCACGAGCAAACAACTTAAACCTTAAAAATATAGAAGCAATTAAATGAAAAGTGAAAAGCAAGTCCCATCGATTGTCCGTACAAAATAATTCTTCTCCAGTACTCATGCTTGGAAGAAAATATGGTAGCGTACAATCACTTTGAGCAAAATTGACAACTAAATTAGACAAAGCAAATCACTCACATTCAAACTTTCACAATAGCGTTAATACACGAAAGATCGTAGCTTTCCTGCTTATTCAAGAGACAGTAGCTACACAAGTGAAGATTTCTTTGCATGATATGAGGAGAATCAATTCATTTTACGTCTAGAGCTTTTGTAAAGGATTGAATAGGAGTTATTGACTTTGTCAAACTTCTTTGTCCACTAGGCTCACTGTATACCATATTTTTAGCCTAAAGTGCATTTGCACACACATGCTTTCCTGGCGAGAATAATGACACGGCGCAACCCAAGGGAGTTCAATTTCATTTCCAGACATACATCTGAAGCTCAACTAATATTAAAGGTATAATTCACCCAGTGATAAATAATATAGCTTGAGATATTTGATGAATACGTCTTGGTTTCAAACGATCTCGAATTCATTATTTTTGTTGCTGTTGTAAAAAAAAACGGGTTGACATTTAACCTAGAATGATCATCATCACAATCTGACTGGAAATCCTCATAATACATAATTTAGAATACAAATTTGATAATGAAAATGATGATGATGATGAAGATTAGATGATAACAATTTTGATAATAACGAGAATAAATAATGACGGTATGATTTGAATCATAATATTATGTTATCAGCATTTTAGAGGAATGGCTAGTCTCATGAATATAGAAAGAACACCAATCCGATTTAATGGCTACTAAAATCTAGGTAGAAATACACTCATTTATTTAATTTGGAATGAATCTATTCGCTTTACAAGAGGATTTGTTTTCAGCATTTGTTATCCATATGCTTTATGTCAGTGTTCGTTAAAAATATAACACCGGCTATAAAGTATTCCTTGTCTATTCGACTTATTTCTCTCTAGTCATCTCTCTCTCTCTCTCTCTTTCTTCCCTCTTATTTGTCCAAACGCATATACTCTCCAGGTCAATCCTTCTTTTTGTCTGTCTCTCTTTTTCTTCTCCTTTCTCCAACCCCTCTCATATCTATTTTTCTACACCAGGTGTCTACAGAGTTTAATGTTCATTCTAGCCTATTGTGGGGAAATGAACTGGCAGTTTATTAGGAGCCATTCACACCTTTGCATTCATAACCAGCCTATTATTATTATTTCATCTGACACTTCTCATGTACACACAAATTACAATACATTAACTAACGTTGAATCCACCAGGGGTGCACAAAAAGTATGCAACCGTATTAGCGTTAGCCAAATATACATTCTGCTTCTAGAAACCGCCAAAAGATTTCAATTAAAGACAGGCAATTGTTGGGTATGAATGAAAAGGGCGACTCACACCTTTGCGTGTTTAGCCTGCGTCAGCTCAGCGTATATGACAATTAAAAACGCTCCCTTGATGCACAAAGACGCAGTTCATACGGTGGACTGACGCTCGGTGTACGCTCCTTGAGCGCACGCCAAACGTTAGTCCACCGTCTGATCCGCGTATGATGTGCGTCCAGGGAGGTGTTTCACCAAGATAAGAAATACTTTACGCACGACTTAACGATCGACGGTTATCCCTTCTTGTGCGTATGATTCATAATAGTACTCGCATTCAGTGCAAGAATTGGTACCAGTCGAACTGAAAGTTGTGCATAACTTTAAGAACGATTTGGTGAAACACCAGAAACGCTGGACTGATCAATGAAAACGCAAAAGTGTGAGTCGGCCTTTAATGTGTGACTGGCCCCCTTTATACGTCCCTGCATTGACCACTGTCAATGCCAGTATCAGGCATTCAATTACACATAATATACATTTCATTTGCAAATAAAGGAGACCCATCACCACGTCTATGTATACAGGTACATTCAATGCTAATAAGTAGGGGTGTCTCAATCATCGTTATATGTTTAAAGCTAGTCAAGTTGAGGACTGTGTGTTCTGATAGCATCCACCTCTGCATATTCTCTTACACTGAACACACAGGGACTGTATAGCACTCACCCCCAGAGTCCTTACATAACCCTTTGATCTGGCGCGATCAGAAGACGTTTAGCCGACGCTGAAGACGATCGGCTTGCGCTTCACGAGCATACGCGTTGGTGACAGCTAAAGTTCCATCTTCCGTATTTTGCGTTTACGGAGCATCTTTAAAATTTCATGACGATGGACAGACATTGGCTAGAAACGAAAAAGTGTGATTGTGCCTTAAGCAAACAATCTTTCTCTCTTACACACATATAATCAGGCTGTAAAATTACAGGAAGTCTTGCGTCAGGAGACTTACCACAAATTTGCTCGAAAGACATATTTTCCTGTATTTCATATTTAATATCATTGTCATAGTAGGCTTTTATGTGCCATAGAAACCAGGTTTGCATAATATGCTTGTATGCAGAATATCGTTACCATGGGAACCACTTAACGTTGAAATTAGCATGTGGTATGTAATTCTACATCAAGCTTTCTAGCGTCTCCGCTGAAATAAGATTTAAGATCTTATACAATAATTGTAGAGTGGTACGTTTAGCACACATGAGGAACGAAGGAAGGTAGTATATGACAGATATTTCTCAAGACAAATGTCATTTTGAGACTCACAAATCAATATTCATTAGTTAGTAGACGATTTATTTTCTTAAACTGATTCCAAGAAGTACCCTGCACTGAGCTATCATGCCGCCAATCTAAGATTTAAAATGAGAGAATTTTTAAAAGTTCTGGGCCCCGTAACATAAAGGTTTGCGATTAATCGCCAGATGATTTTGCGATCAATTGCAAACTTTAGTACATGATTTGCCATATACTTGCGATTGATATCAATCGCTATCAGATTAGCGATTAATCGCAAACCTTTATGTTACGGGGCCATGGACAACTCTGAGCAAATTTAAGCACAGCTTTTTAATTAGTGGACAGATTCTAAGTAATGGTTAGAGTAGGTTACTCAGGTTTGGGGTAAATTACTGCCCATTAATATAAACACTTGCCAATGATCAAGACAAGATAAACAGATGTGACCAGCAAATGAAATAAAATGTGAGCGAGCATATAGCCATCAAAACAGAAAACATTAACATCGTTTTATAGTATATGACTGCTTTTAAAAGTCTATTGCATATTTTTATTCTTCAAAATACTGTTCAAGGTATAGAAATATGACTGTATAGATTGGAAAATGTGAATAACATCGATCAATATGAAGAAATTACTGGCCCCAAATGCACAAATATAAAACAGGGAGCCATGAACGTCTATAGACATAACAGCTACCGTTATGAATGTGCTATTTAAAGAAAAGTTGAAAATGCTTTGGCGCAAAGCATACAGTATTAGGGATATGCAGAGTGGAATCTAGTTGCATCTATATTTCAAAAGCTCTATGTAACCAATAATGGAAATAGGTCACTATCTTGACTAAGCCTATCCTAAAGGTTATTCTCAAACTTAAGATGACGTACCTGCTCAAGAAGAGATCTTAAATCAGGATTTCGGTGCGTATGCAGAATTGGAATTTCATGCGGGCAAAATGCATTCTAAATATTTCTCACAAACAAGTTCTACCCCCAAATTTTTCACTTGTTTTGGCCTGATTTTACTCATTTTTTATTTAATTTTCACAAAATTTATGGGGGGAAGGGGTGCTCCAACCTCTCAACAACCCTAAATACGCGCCTAATGATACATCACCATATGTCTCGAGGTGTGTTCTGGGTTGAAGTCTTCATTCCGAATTCGAATAACATATGAATAAAATTATTCTATAAAAAACACAAGTGTGTAGACCATGCACTTATCGGTCTGCAAAACACAACTAAAGTGCTATTTTCTGAAATGATCAAAGTATTTCACCTTTTTAACGGATGTGTTTCTCGTAGGGAAATTAGACAGAGTTTCTCCGCAGATTGTTATTGTTTGTGTGAAAATAATAATGATATCCTCGGTTGAAAACAAACGAACAAGTGTCGTATGCCACAAATTGTGCCTTGGGCACAAATCTAGCATTTCATTTATTCCACATAGCATATCTTGTCCCAAAACTAGCTGAGAAATATAAAACATTTTACCAAAATATTTCTGGGTACAGCTCCATCTTGAGTCCAAAATCTGATATTGCTATTATTAACTGCCATGGCTGTAACGTTTTACCATTGCTTGTTATACCCTCTCTATTATGACGTGCGCAGTAACTTTGTGACGAATAAATATCCCGGCATGCATGTATGTAGTTCACATACACAGACAAACAAGCACATACATACAAACAAACACAAGTGCACTTCCACACTCGTCACCTCTCTTTAATCATTATTGCCTTTTGAATTGAAGTTATGCCGAGATCAAAATTGACTTAATAAGTTGATGATATTGAATCCCAAATTCAAAATTGGTATAAGCCAGTAATAGTTAAAAGTGTCCATTTAAGCGCTAAAGTTTTGCAATGAAATGATTAAAACTGAAATAGCTATCCTTCGAACCATACATCCCATACATCGAACTCTTCTCAATGCACTTGAGATTGTGTGCAATTTGGTAGACGAAAAAGGTAGTCCAGTTGAGGACTCTGTGGTCTAATAGTACCTCCGTCTGCATACATTTTTGCCCTGGACACACAGTGACTACAACATTAAACTACAGATTTTTTACGTATCCCTCTCATGGGGGTATATGAGACTATGTGGTTGAGTCTTACTGTGTGCTGGGCAAGACCATGTGCAGAGGCAAGTGCTATTAGACCACACAGTCCTCAACTGGAATAGAAGAGGGGGAGCATTTGAACAAATTTGTGATATGGCAGCGTTTAGATGGAGGTAATCTTGACAGCATCAATGCAAAGGGGATATCAGTGAACAATATAGAAGATGGGGAAGTCAATTTGTCCGAGATGACGAAGACAAATTGTGAGCATCCGAGCATTACCGACCAAGATCAGATTTCGAGGTGAAATTCCTATCTGGGGTTGCACGTAACTGGTCCTATCGTTTATCCTTTGAACGTGCGTGTGCAGCCTATATTGGGTTTATCAAAATGATCGTGGACTTTAACCCATGGATGTGTTGTGTAAAGCCCCATGTAGGGCTCATTTGGCGCCAAATCCTCTGGATGTACGGCTAACGACGTGTGTATTATGTAGCACGACACTCCCGAAATGTCCAGCAGTGTGTTGTTCTCTCAGTTATTGGTTGAATATCACAAATTTCCAAGTCCACGCATTTCGGGAAAGATGTATTTTCATCTAACCCGACTAAATGCAAGCCAAAGTGACCAACAAAAGGGACAATATATTATTCATTATTGTTAAGATCCCGCATGTTGTCTTAAATGTTTAAAGTGTGACCGACCCCCCCCCCCGAAAACTTCCTCTGACAAAAGAATACGAATGAGGGTGCATAATGTGTTACTAGCATATTGACTCATACAATGATTGATCAATAAATAAACCAGTATTTATAGGATTTCAGTTGAAATTAGGAGGGAGAAAATGTACTTCCACAAAAAATCTCACGAACGTATTTACAATGCAATGCTAAGACTAACTAAAAAGAATACAACTCGGGAATGCTGAATACCGTTGCATTGGTGACGCGATTCACGAAAGTGCATGTTTGCTCTTTTGCGCCAGTCTGAACTGATGCTAATCTATAAGATTTTCTTTTCAGATTTGCTCCATTGAATGGCGGCATGGTAGCAGCCTGGGGCCTAGTTCCCCCTGGCTGATTGGGGATCATAAAATGGAAGAGTTGGATTTTGATGAAAAGAAAGTGTTTGGGAAGACGGCGTTCACTTCAACATACGGAAATGAATAATATCATGGAGAGCGATTTGAATTTAATTTCGGGTCTGGATACAATTATGATTGAGCAATTGTGATGTTTGCATACCTCAATAAGTGATATTAACGGCTGTTGAATCATTGTATAATTATCTTTAAACGATTTAGCTCTCTTCAGTCTGTTTATTTAGATGTTTTAAATACTGATGCATTTTCAAACTATTAAAATCCACTTATATATTTTATTGGACCCACTCCACGAAATATCATCACTATTATGGTCATTACGTCATAACTTAATGGGGATAAACAACCTTATGGGAAAAAACTAACGACTGTCTATATTGCTATTGCCATGGATTTAATGTTTTATGATCGTTCTGTTCATGCCATGAAATAATCATTATCTCCCTAAATCGATATCCTATGGTGATTTGTGAAATGCATTATCCCGCCCTGATGGGTTATGGTAATACCATAGAGTACACACATGGGGCTCTAATATACTCTATCTACAATCTACCAAAAAATAATTGCATGATTTATGAGCACTCTCCTTTTTGATAATCACTTTTCCATTCTTCACAAATTGGCAACCCTGACCGTTTTTGTTGGTATATTAATTTTCATAATTGAAAGGACTGTACACATCACCTGGATATATACGTGGATAACATGAAACATCCAATATGATATAATACATGTATATATATATTCTAGCTGTTTTCGTGTCTTGTTTTGGTACCATTTCATGGTGAAGAGTGATGAGACTTTATTTCTTCTTTGAGGGTTAAACTCTATTACTCGAGGATTGTACTTTACTTTGACTTTTACTCATTTCATTCACATATACATATAATGTATATGATTGTGACGCCAAGATATATATTAGAATATATACATTTAGAATATTTTCCAGACCTTTCTGCTATGTATAATGAAGGGGATATACATTAATGCCATGTTAAGCAGTGCATTACATTGGCCAGGGAAAACTGATTTATAAATCTTTAAAATAACAGCTTTGCTTTCCTTTTCCCCTTCATCTATCTTCATTAAGACTTTTAAATGATAACTCAAGGACAACAAACTTATATCGTGCCTTCCAAAATGTTAAATATGCAATCATAGATCCCTTATGATCATGATGATGAAAAAAAGACACTTTGTATTGACGTCTCATTTCAAAATACAAATATATCATCGCTCCAGACATACACCTGATCAGTCTCCGATATCATATCAAGTTCCTTCCACTACATACACCCATCCCTATATAATACGGTGTAAATATGCAGGTAATATTCATCTCGATCTCTGCATCTGTGACACATGGGAATTTGGGAAAGAATGTAATAGAACGGAGCAAGACCCTATATTGAATTCCACCTGCCCAATCAAATATAGCTCGCTCTAATCAACCACAAAATATGATTTTGCCTCTACCCGAGCATGATTTTTGATTCCCCACCACCCCAACGCGCTCTCTGCTGGCCGTCTCCCTAGCAGTCCACCGATAGAGGAACTTCTCTAATAAAAAATCTCTCTCGGTGAAATGTCAGTGTAGGTCAGATATTAGCTTCATGCAGCCGCAGATTCATAACGCTAAATCGGGTTTTATGAGAAGCAAAATATGGAATCCGAAATTACCCCCACTTTCGCCTAACATTTTACTGGTCGAAAACAAGTCCATATCGTGGAAGCGCTTAGCTGGGTTTGCGAGTGGTATATTGGTAACATGTTCGCCAATGCCTGATAGTGCACATAATTATACGCAGAAAACATGCGAGCAGATTTTCTGGGCTAATGATCCAAGATGAATTTAATCAAAATTATGATATGTGACGTAAAGCTTAATTGAAGGGTAGCGTCACAATAACATTGATCGTAAAACAGATGGAAATTATATTAACCTTTCGTAATGACTCTCTCATTCTATCTACGTTAGATGTTAACGTTGTGGAGATAATTATGGTATCTGCAGAGCGTTCATATATGCCATTTTCATTGAGAAAAATTATATTCAATTTTACCGTAAATCTGTTTGCAAAATTCTTATAAATGGGCATGAACGGTTCTTGCAAGAGAATATATTCACATATTTTGCAACTAATGAATGTTTTTATTCTAATAATTCAGATTGATAGAAGTATGGAGTGATTCTTATAGAACTACTTCTAACTATTTTACATGGTTCTGTTGTTTTTAATGAAAGATCATACGTTGATTATTACATTTTATCTTTAGGTTTCGGACCTTAAAGACGGGGTTGACCTAAAAACGTTGTTTTTATGTTTGTTTCTATATTCTTTCATATTATGATACCCCTCTCTTTAACTTTCTCTCTTTTTACACAAACAAGCACACACACACACACACACACATACACACACACACACACTCTCTCTCTCTCTCTCTCTACATATCCCCTCTCTTTCTCTTTTCTCTTCTCTCTCTCTCCCCCCCTGTTTCTGAATCTTCTTCCGTTCTCTCCCTTTCTTTCACTCTCTCTCTCACTCTCTCTCTCCCTCTCTCTCACTCCCTCCATCTATATTCTCGACGTCCATTCCCTAAATATTTGTGACAAATGAAATACAGCATTACCGAAGACATGCGGCAAGAGAGGTGTAAGAAAGTGATTGGCAACTGTATTTATGGTATTGACGGGAAGGTGATCTCGAAGGATGACATATGGCGTGGATGTTACTCACATCTGATCGATGGGATCGCATCCATTCTATAAGACGAGATAGAGAAGGCACTCCATCTCGGAGGTGACGTTCTCATTGGGGAAATCATGGACAATGCTATCATCGCTTATCATCACAGACAGAAGACATGTGTGTGTTGGGATTGGATGATATACACGCGGGAAGATTGGGAGAGAAAGGAAAATGAGGAAACGGTATATAGGGGTGGAGAAGGAGATGAAAGGGATGACAGGGGTAGAAAGGAATGTGAAAGTGAGGAGGGGAGAATGGTATGGGGAAGCTAAAACACCTGAGAGTGAGCGGTGAGTTGATGAGAGAAAAGCGGAGATGAATATACGCACATAGAAATTATAGAGTGAACAAAGATACTAGTAAAATAAGGGAAATATTTGAAAGGAGAATGGCAAACGGAGAGAAAAATCGAGGAAAGAGAGATAGAGATAACGAGGGTAGAGAGAAAGGGGGATAGGGAGAGAAATAGAAGAGAGAGATGGATAGCGAAGAATTTGTGCATTGTTGAGTGTGTGTGTGTGTGTGTGTGTGTGTGTGTGTGTGTGTGTGTGTGTGTGTGTGTGCGTGTGTTATTGTGTATTTGCATGTGTGGGGGCGTAATATGCGTTTGATGAAACGAGTACGAGGTATGTGTCTAAACTGAAATACCGTAGTGGGAAAGAGTTTACAAAACCCGGCAATAATCATAGGGGGAAAAGCTTGTTGGAAAATAGAAAACAATGTAGAAAAAACGAATAGGTGTAAACGAGGCAAGGTGAGGAGGAAAGAAAAACGTTGACAAATGAAAGAATTAGTTGTACAAAAATAATCAGAATGCATTAGTTCAAAGACTACTGTGAATATATAGCGATGTTAGTGTGACAGTGCAATTTACATGTAGATGACGCAAAACGAATCTTTTAAACCCCAAAGGAAATTTGATGAATAAATGGAAGCTGAGGATTCTTTTGATATAATCAAATTTAAAGAGTGAATGGAAAAGGTATTGAGGAAGCGAAAGCACTTATAGGAATATAGTTCTAATGGATGGACAGAGGCGAAAGTGTGAGTGAGTGGTGTGTGTATGTGTGTTTGCGATTTGTGGTGTGTGTGTTTAGTGTGTGCTTGTGGGTGGGTGCGCGTGTATAGGTGTGTGTGTGTGTGTGTGTGTTTGTGTATGTTACTTGTGTCAGTGCGTTTTTGTGTGTCGGCATGTACATGTGCATATGTGCGTATTATGTTTACCTGTGCAGAGTGTCAGATTACGCAAAAGACCGTGACGAATAAGATTAATCTATATTCAAATTACTTTACATATTGATAGACATTTCAGCATCAGTAGAATATGCTAATGAATTAAGAACATCGAGTCAAAAGAAGGTTAAAATTATGTAAGCTAGAGCTTCAACGCACCTTGTGTGTTCATCCTGCGTCGGCCTAACGGTGTCTTTTTTTAAATTAAAAACGTTCCCTGATGAGCACACACATATGTTGATAAGACAGTTGAGTGACGTTCTCTCACATTCGACACAAATATATTTTCATTCATAATTATCTACAATACCTGCACTGTAATTTGAGAACCATAACAATTACATCGTATTCCACCCCAAATTATATTTCGACCCCAAACCGAACTAACCATATTGCGAAATTAAATTATTCATAGGCAGATAGGAGCGGGCCTAAACACAACATGCAATCAAAAATCCCGTAACTCCGCGAGAGATGACAGTGGGGATATATGTGTGCTCTAATCAAATGGGACACTGCTAATAAATATTTATCAAATTATGCCCAACGTATATACGTGGATTGACCGTCACCAATTTTAGTATTTCTGCCGCGGGAAAGTGATGTCAGGGCAGTGTCATGTGTTATTACAATGTATATCGTCTTACAGCACAGCGCTCTTTTTCAGATCGATTGCATAACGAGTGACGAAAAATTCATTTGGAGGGGTATCGTGAATTTCATAATAGAATGTTTGATAGTAATGGTAGATAATACCTTGATGGTCAAGTATCTTGATAAAGTTTTTACATTTTTGATCGTAGTTAGAAACAAAAATATTCTGTGAAAATATAATGGCAAATGGTAGGAACGCTTAATACGAGATCAGATAAACATTATCTTCAGTATAGACATTCTTTAACGCGGTGTTACGCTCATGATGATTTTTTAAATTGATATTGACTGAAAAAAATACAAATATTTACTCGGATACGTAATGAGGAAATTAAGATTGATTTATTGTCAAACGATGATTGCTACGGGTTAAAATTCAAGCTTGAATCTCAGATTACAAACATATCGACAAAATTATGCGTGTAAATCTGATACATATAATTCAAAACGGAAAGTCATATATATTTTTGCTAGGTTGATGCTAATTGGTTCCATATTTTCTGCCATAATTACTGGAGAATTATTTTTTAATTGTAATACAGTCACTCGCAACGGCTAAACTACACATTAACGTTTTTAGTCGACCTATACATAGTGTTCATGAATTTCGGAACACGCTCCTTGAACGCAGAAGTAAGAGGCCGATACGCTAGTACTTCTTGCGTAGGTTGACGAACGCCAGCCGAACACATTGATTGTCAGTTAAGCGTCTTTCCTCCATATCTTTGTTGGGTACGGAAATTTAAAAAAAAAAGTTCATGAATTTCGTACAGACTCTCCTCCATCTTGTCCATGTCTAGGGGCTTGTTATTTTATACTCCACCATAAACTTCTGACATTTTCTTTTCAATATTTCAATTGCATTCGTCATTGGAATGTCTCGCTTCCAATATAGGATTCTATCTACTTTATTTCCCTTCTCTCCGCCTCTCCTTCTCTCTCATCACTAAAAGTAGAACACCCCTTGAAGAGCTATATTCGCTCTTCCTTTGCCTTGCGTCTATCGAACCCGCTTGTGCGCACCTGAACACACACACGCACTTCTCTTTCTCTCACCCACACCTGACACGCACACTCATGGTGTCGACTGCTTTTGCCGCTCTCCCAAATTCTCCTTTCTCTCGCTCTCCTATCTAGGCATAATGCAAGATCATCATTTCGTTTTGTGTAAGCTTATACTAAGTCTGTATATAATACCATGCCTTTTCATGTATATCCATATTCTATCCTTTGTTGGTATGGCTCTTGCTTCAAAAGAAGCAAAGGTAAACACACATCACACACACACACACACACACACACACACACACATACATCCCCATGCTTCGACGCCCACACATATACGCAAACACTCTTTCATGATTCACTTAATTATTTCTAAAAATGTAGATACACACGCGCACACACGACACTCGCACACATACATACACACACATACACTCTATTTTTCTGTTACTCTCGACCCCTCCCTCCGCCTATTTTCCCTTTAATACTGATTTTAGAAATATACATTACTGTATTGAACAAATCTCTCATATACGGATGGTGGATTTAATTGAATACACATTCATCTCTCTCAACCACCACGTCTCTTCTTTCTTCTCTATATACCCCCTCTTCCTCTTTCTCCCCATCTCCCCTCTCGCATTCCTCGCCTCCATGCAGGTGCTCTTTCTCCCGTCTTGCCCGAGATGCGAGCCACCCCACACCGGATCGATAAGACATCAAAGTTACAGGCAGGCCAATTCCCCTAGGTGTGTTTGGAGTGAAACCAAGACGTTATTAGCATGCTAGCTCCAAGCAACCTCTCGGGGGAGAACTATCCTCCGACGACCTACTGGTGTGGCCCAATTAGCAGTCAAACATTGATCTAAAGGCCAACTCACACCGTTGCTGGGTTTTATCCTGCGTCGGCCCAGCGTTTCTGCAAATTAAAAACGCTCTAAAGACGCAGGCCATACGGTGGACTGACGCTCGTCACACGTTCGTTGAGAGCAAGCTGAACGTCAGTCAACCGTGTGAACTGCGTATGCTGTCCGTTAAGTGAGCGTTTTTAATTTCCAAAAACACTAGACCGACGCAAGCTAAAAACGCAAAGGTGTGAGTCGGCCGTAAGGTACTGCTACCTCGTTCTATCCCCGTGCAATTTACCAAGCTTAAACGCCGCTCATCCATTCGATTGTTTAATCTACCCACGGCACATCTTCGGCTAATCATTAACCCACAAATGGATGATTTCATGGAAGAATATATCAATTATCGGCTATAGATGTCTGTTCCGAATGGTTAAACATGAAAGTACAATTACTTTTAGAGACACATATTTTGTCCACGACGACACATAATTTGTTCATTCAGATAATATCATTTCTCGTTATTAATATTCTATTACTCTTTATCCGAGGGCGTCTTCTACTTTCCTCTTTTGTGGATGATATACGAAGTGCATACACTACTGATCTCCTTCAGTGTATTAATGCTAAGACCAATACAAAACATCACATACATACATTCATACACACACAAACAAATACGAGTATGAACACAAACACACACATGAACAACCACACTCATAATAAAAAAAAATTATGTTGTTCAATTCAAATGGTGTTATCTAATATCAATACCGGGAGAAGTTAACACCACATGTGTTCTATCGGATAACACAGTTTGATTAAATACTGTTTTTTTTGCGGAGCATTTACATATTAATACATATCCATACACAGGTCAACGTACATATACATACATACTTAAAACTGATGCACACATCCTCCATGCAAACAATAATCAAGTTAATGAAACTGAAAGAATATACAATGTGCTCCTGTGCACATGGTGTACTGTAAAGAACCAGATTTAGTCAAAATCGAATCGAACAGAAATTTAAGTCAGAAATTCAAGTGCCCTAAGTAGTGTTTCCATTTAAGAAAGAAACCTTGACCGAGGCAAGGCGGATACAATTTCAATTTCAAAGGATGTAGGATTGCCTTTACTCGTTGTACTCGATGTTACTTTGATTCGGGAATTTCACTTTGAAGTATTTTAGTGGAGAGAATGGTTTTTTTTAATGTGAACCTTTCTATGTGTGCCGATTTTGCCTGTTTAGATATTGCAGTTATTCAATAATCAAAATAAGTAGACAACACAGAATAATACAGAAATAAATAAACAACATTTGCTAAACATTTCAATAGAAGCCCATAATAACAGAGTAAGAGATGAATGAATGAATGCAGATTCAGAAAAAAATGTTCTAAAAGTGCTCACACTTTACATATAGTGTTATAGTGTCCCACGTATTGTGTTCTGTGTTAACTAATCTTTGAAACAATGTGGTAATTATATTTAGCTTAATCTTAGCTATTCTGTATTGCATAAACCTGCTCTTAACAATTAGGGTACAGAAGTATTCTAACATTTGATAAACACGTCGTTGCTTAACAAAATTTCCTATTGAAATAAAACCTATTCACCAAAAATAGAACTTAACTTTTGGCCCTGAAAGCATACAATACAATGAGTGCTCCTAACAATATATCTATAACAGTCATTCCTATACAATTCCAATCTTCAAACCTGAGGAGAGCCATAAGCCATCAAAAAATAAACTAGTGGAGCAGGGTTCGGATGGAACTCAACATTGTTTATATTAAGTAACCTTTATTGTATCTTCTCCTGGTTCATCTTTTCCATGCATGAAATACAGTCATACCTGTCTACAGACGCCACCCCAAAGGAAACAGAAAAGTGGCTACTGTAGACAGGTGGCCTCTATAGACAGGTTCTATAACATGCATTTTCATCGGGAGGGAATCGATTTATGTGGCCACTATAGACAGGGGGTCACTATCGGCAGTGGCGACTATGGATTCGACTGTATTTATAAAATTCACTCCAATGTCATTCCAATCTTCAAACCTGAAGGGAGTCATAAGACATCACAAATAAACTAGTGGAGCAGGGTTAGGATGGAACTCAACATTGTTTATATTAAGTAACCAATTTTGTATCTGCACTGATGCATCTTTTCCATATATGGAAAGGCTTTCCCACGGAGTAACCCTGATATAATTCTACGTCCCTGATTTGATTAAATGTAGCCACAGTTGGACTAATTATATTCGCAGCTAATTGTGCGTGCTACCATATTTGTCAATTTTTACTAATACATAAATGCCATCCGAAGAACATGAGTCGACATGGTCGATGGAAAGAATCAATGCAAATGTTTTTTTTTTCTTAACATTTAGTTTGTTTAACCCGAAGGGATTTGCTGTTTTTTAAGGGTTTTTGCTATCTCGAGTCGAACGCCAATTCAATACTCCTTTGTAATGCTATTGAAATCGGGACCGGCTTGTCATTGTTGCGTCCGCACAGTTGAATACACGGTGCACGGGTCTATTGTCTGCGTTCGAATTAATTTTTCGGAAATAGTTTATATCGTGTTCTAATTATATTTAAAGATATGATTGTGTGTGTTCCCATATCTGTCAAATCTTACTGATACATAAATACCGTCCGAATAATATGGGTCGATGGAGAGAATCAATACAAACTTTTTTTTTTCTTCTTGTTTTATGTTACTTAACCCGAAGGCATTTGTTGGCTTGCCTTTTTCTATCTTTTCAGATTATTGTACTTTCTCTTGTGTATATAATTATATTTTCTTCCCTTTCTTGAAAAAAATGAGTGAGTGTGTCAATGAATAAATGGATAAATGCACACATAGTATGATTAGACATGGAATATCTATGTAGATTTGTGTATAGTTGTGAACTTTCTTATGCCATGTGACTCATTACTTTTATTGAAATGTACCGTCCAATCGCCCATTATGTACAAGTGATTTTCCTCATCTATTCCAATATTGAGCAATTTTTCTATAGTTGTTGGTATATTGCGGTCTTGTTTTAAAAGAAATCAGAATTATTGACAAATATATCTCGATTTCTCTCTTGTCGATAAAGCAATAGTTGCATGAAGCTATCCTTTAATACGTTAACATCTAACATAGATCAGGCACTTTATTTTGAGATTCATTGTGTTGGAATTTCAATCGATAAACATACAACTTTGTATGTATGCTCAAACTTGACGCCCCTCTCAGAAAATATTGGTCCCAAGGGGATGAGGTGCCTGACAAATAAAAAATAATAAAGAAAAGATTAAAGAAAAGATCACCCGTCAATTTTTGGGACCCCTTTAGCAATTTGCGCACCCTTTTCAATTTGCACACTTTGTCGCCATCCTAGCCCC
>BQKZ01003645.1:10796-30637 GCA_036244855.1 Temnopleurus reevesii
ATCATCATCATCATCATCATTATCATCATCATCGCTATCATCATCATCACTATCATCATCATCATCATCATCATCATCATCATCATCATCATCATCATCATCATCATCATTATCATCATCATCATCTTTATAATTATATTTGCGTACTACCTCGGATAGGGAAAGCTATATTCCTAAAAAAAAATCATATTTGTACACATGAAATGATTTGAATACGCACTTGTTTTGGGGCGTTCATGCACTTCATGCAATTTAGGAAACATCATAAATTTTGTTGAGAACAAAAGTTGAATTTTTAGTATCATGAATTAATTTCCGTATTCTATGCATATTACTTGTTACCATCATGAGCTCTCGAATTACACTTCCCAAACATTCCTAATCCCACAAAAATATACTCCAACACATATACCCAAACCCCCACACACGCACAAACACACACCTCAACATACACACACTTCCACCCACACACATACATACACACACCTACGCACACACACACACACACAAATGTATAACTAGCACACACAAATTATCATCAACCCTCGTAGACATCTACACGCACACATGGTTATATTCAAACACACACACATGCCTATACACGTACATACATCCCTACATACACGCACACACGCTTTCTCTATCTCTCTTACTCTCTCTCTCTCTCTCTCTCTCTCTCTCTTACGCAAACGCACACACATATACACACACTTGGTTGTATTTGTCTACACATGTATACACTTGTTCTCACACGCAATTACAAAACCACACCACACGTGCATTTTTATACACATACACCCACGCCAACACCCATACATACACGTATACAAATACACACATACACACGGCTGATATACGCAATTCTTCTGCATCCTCTTACATCTATGTCCGTAGCAAAGTGTGTGTGTTTTTTTTCATAATTTTCTTCGAATCCGTCTCAACACACTGCATGACTTAACAGGGTATGTGTTTACTTAAGGCTGACTCACACTATCGTATTATCATCCTCTAGATCGCATACACTAAGGAGGTGTTGCTCAGAATCAACTGCAAATCAACTACAACTTTAGAAATTGTAACGCGCATTTTTATTCGCGCGCGGTGTGTGCATCTAACAAGACGCACATGAAACAATGATTTTGATTGACGTATTCTGATCAACTGCAACTTGCGATCAATCGCAACCTTTGAGCAACACCCCCTAAGTGCATAATCATCCCTCTCGTTCTAACTTGTGTGTGTTGTGATAAATCATTAGATATTTGAAAAAGACAAGGGGATGAATTTAGCTCACCCGTTGAATACCAAATCCTTATATACAAGAGCCAACAGGTTCCAGTAGCCAATATTTTGATTGTTTTGTTACATGTACCTTGTGTTTTTAATCGATTTGTGGAAATAGAATGAACTGAACTGAAAAATGAACTGAATATTTAATTGACATATAAAAAGAAAACTTTAGCTAACAAATTGATTTCGAGCTGTATATTAGATTTATTAGATAAACAAGTCGACAAACTTTGAATTATACGACTAGTAAACGTACACATTAATACATCACATTAGAACTTTTTATAGGGCTTCTTTTTATATCCTTGTATATGATTATTTATAATTATGTACATTATGTAAGTGATACACTCATACCTTGTGCAATATGGTATTTTTTTAACGAAATTATATAAAATAAAACACCCCACTTTTCTCTTTAGAAAAATACGTGTCAAAGTTGCATTTATATCCAGAATGGATAAAACAATAGTTGATCTCTACTGCATGTAATTAAAGAAAAAATTAAAGAAAAAACCCGAATGGTACATTTACACTAAATAAACAAAAGGCAGAACTCATTTTAATCATGCAAATTTTCTATAATCGATATTGTAGGAGTAATATTGCACAATTAATTAAGAATTTGGATGATAAAACCACGAATTCATTGGAACATTCCATCAGTATCTTATGAAGGTATCATAAATTTCACCGATAATATGAGAACTTATAATTTTATTTTGATACAAAGTGTCCCTGTCGTATCTATTTCACAAACTCATCATCTAAAATGACATGTTTTTATCATATTCAACAAAATAGCGTAACACAATTAACGATGCTTTGATAACAAAATTGTGAATCATATTTGATGCAAATTGCACACGTTTCAACACGTGCATTTTTCCCAGGAACGGGGGGGGGGGGGGGGGGGGGGGGGGGGGGGGGGGTCTACACATTTTAATCGTGACTCAAATTGTTTTGAATCATGCTACAAAAGATCATCTATTTACCTAGTCCAGTTGAGGACTGTGTGTTCTTATATCACCAACCTCTGCATATTCTCTTACACTGAATACACAGGGACTGCATAGCGTTCAACCACCGAGTCCTTACATAACCCTCTGATCATGCTTACCCCTCTGATCGCGCCTCTGCATATTCTCTTACACTGAATACACAGTGACTGCATAACACTCAACTACAGAGTCCTTACATAACTCTTACCCCTCTGATCGCGCTTGAGTGTTATACACACACGATCAGAGGGGTAAGCATGATCAGAGGGTTATGTAAGTACTCTGTGGTTGAGTGCTAGGCAGCCCTTGTGTGTTCAGTGTAAGAGAATATGTAGAGGTGAGTGCTATCAGAACACACAGTCCTCAACAGGACTAATATTTTCCCTACAAAGGGGGCGTTCCCGTATTCAACCATATATGGTGTCACACGATCCTATGCAAAAAAAAAAAATACTGTTTTATTTACAAATGCTTCGCACATCATCTGGTGTTGACAATTAAGAAGGTAAGAAAAGCATATTGTGATATATATATTCAAAATATACATGTACATCATATTTACAAGATTACTTTTTCATAAATACATGAAATATCAAAAAATATACCCCTTATGCCAAATCATGTGTCGATCACATAATATTATTTCTACAAATGAATAGACATTTGCGTACACACATATTAAAACCCATTATACTTCGTTAAGTTAATGTTAGAGA
Organism: Temnopleurus reevesii; assembly: GCA_036244855.1. Lineage (NCBI taxonomy): Eukaryota > Metazoa > Echinodermata > Echinoidea > Temnopleuroida > Temnopleuridae > Temnopleurus > Temnopleurus reevesii. The sequence goes on from BQKZ01003645.1 coordinate 13,804, forward strand.
GATGATTCTATCTATATGGGTATTTTTGGAAATGAAATCAACCTGATGCTTTTTTAAAAAAAAAAAAAAAAAAAAAAAAAAAATAATTTCAATACAGCGTTAATTATCTTTATACCGGATAAAAGTGACAAATCATTTTCAAATCGTATACGCTGATCAGACGATGAACTGACGATTAGCTTGCGCTAAAGGAGCGTACGCAGAACGTCAGTCCACCCTATGATCTGCGTATTTGTGCGTCCAGGGAACGTTTGTATTAAAAAAAAACGATGGGTCGGCGCAGATTAAAAACGCAAAGGTGTCACTCGGCCTTTAAGACAGTTCCGGCTTCCTCATGACCGATATTATTTTCCTCCCATGACAAAGCTTGCATCATGCAATTTTTTTCGATTCTTTGTTTATCTGAGAATTCACAATATCAATGAAAATACTTCAAACACTTCTAATTTTCCCTCAATACGAAATTCATCCACATTGTGCTGCACTCAACTCAGGTGAGGTGAATGGGTACCTTGCAGGAATATTCCTACGTCGAAATGTCATGTTGGCTGGTGTATGCCGGGATATAGCCAGGGTAATAATGATATGAACGTTGCTTGAGCACTATGCTAAGTGGATACACGCGCTATATAGATAGCAAGTTTTATTGTCATTATTATTACTGCAATGATTATCAATATTATTATTGTTATTATTATCAGCATTATCATTATTATCATGATTATCATTATAGTTAGCATTATCATCATAATCATTATTATTATTATTATTGTTATTTTCATTACTCATCTTTTATGATTAAAGCAAATATTTTGATATAAAGCCGAGTGTCCCCCAGTTGTGGCTAAAATACATCCCTCCATTAATTTCATATAAACAAATCACAAAAATATTTATCATTAATTTCATATCAACAGACAAAAACATGTTATCACCTCGTTAAAAGACAATCGATTATTCTGATCAGTTTTACAACACAAACAAAATTTTACAAAATAAACATTTGTCATTCTTAATTAAAAACAAACAGCAAAAATTAATTGCCCTAGAATTCGAGACAAAATATAATATTAGCGACCTTGTTGGGCGGATGCTTTTCCATTTTCCATCTGGTTTATGTTATGAAACCCGGAATTAACTTTCCAATTTGGTGAACAAGTATCTCGACCAAAAAAAACCTAACAACCAATAAAAGGTGTGAGTGCAAACACTGTCCGATATCACGTAAAATGCGATCAGGGGCCTGTAACAAAAAACAACTTTGCGATCAGTCGCAAACTTTAGCACATGAATTCCCATAGACTTGCGATTGATATCATCGTATGATCAATCGGAAAGCTTTATGTTAAGGAGCCCAGATGAGAATCTATTATCACTCCCACATACTTGCAAACGTCAGACGGAGCAAACAATTACAGAATCGGATCATTTATTGTTAATTTTTTGTTTCATAATTTCGAAAAATACAATTTACAGGTCACTACACTTTTTGTGTAGATGCGCTTTGAAAAACACCTGATATTATCTGCAGAAGTGGAGATATTTTCTCTTTAAATGTTGGGAAAAGAAAGGAAAAAATAACCAAAAGTGGGTAACAAACTGTTCATGAAACTATTTGCAAAACACCTGATATTATCTGCAGAAGTGGAAATATTTTCTCTTTAAATGTTGGGAAAAGAAAGAAAAAAATAACCAACACTGGGTCACAAACTGTTCATGAAACTATTGCTTAATGTATTGTCAGTAAATGTAGAAAAATCAGATGAACAAACTGTGAAAATTTGAGCAATATCGGATAATCCGCTCAAAAGTTATGAATTTTCAAAGTATCATTTCCATCTCTGCTGGGCATCCTTGAATTGGCATGCGTATAGCTAATTAGCATAATCTGTGATGTCACACATGGAGAACTCCTCATTCACTTTGTATATAAATTTATTGAAAATGAATCAATATCATATTTGAAATGAGGAATCACCACCGTTCTTTCTGGAATGCTTGCAGGATTGATGTGGCTATAATATACCTAACCGAGAAAAACAAATTTCTATCCATTTTTCTGGAAAAAGAGGAAAATGTGAAATTTTGTGTACAAAGTGAATGGAGAGTTCTCCATGTNATTAGCGACCTTGTTGGGCGGGTGCTTTTCCATTTTCCATCTGGTTTATGTTATGAAACCCGGAATTAACTTTCCAATTTGGTGAACAAGTATCTCGACCAAAAAAAACCTAACAACCAATAAAAGGTGTGAGTGCAAACACTGTCCGATATCACGTAAAATGCGATCAGGGGCCTGTAACACAAAACAACTTTGCGATCAGTCGCAAACTTTAGCACATGATTTCCCATAGACTTGCGATTGATATCATCGTATGATCAATCGGAAAGCTTTATGTTATGGGGCCCAGATGAGAATCTATTATCACTCCCACATACTTGCAAACGTCAGACGGAGCAAACAATTACAGAATCGGATCATTTATTGTTAATTTTTTTGTTTCATAATTTCGAAAAATACAATTTACAGGTCACTACACTTTTTGTGTAGATGCGCTTTGAAAAACATCTGATATTATCTGCAGAAGTGGAGATATTTCTCTTTAAATGTTGGGAAAAGAAAGAAAAAAATAACCAACACTGGGTCACAAAGTGTTCATGAAACTATTGCTTAAATTATATCTAAGTTGTGGTGAGATTATAGTGAAATCTTAACTATAGCGACTTGTACATGATCGATTGATCTCATTATCAATGGCAAGAGAAAAGTATTACACCTCAATTTAAACCAATCTTTATGTGAAACAATTTAAACGTAATTTAAACAATTTAAACTTCAAATGACTTCATTTGAACGGTGTTGTGAATTTATTTTGTTCTACTGTAGAAATGGGATTGTATTGGGCTTGCCTGACATAAAATGACGTACCTCATTTATCCTGATCACATATAGATGTTGTTATTGAGGCTATAGAAACATGGAAACATGACTTTGAATAGCCAACCTGTACCACAGATTTCTCTTTTTGTTATGGTATACCGACAATTATTGCATAACGTTTTAGAGAGTTGGGTTTATGGATCGAAATGCGGTGGCCAACTTATAATACAAATTTCCCTCTTTCATTTCTTCTGTAACAAGGAAACTTTAATTCTTCTCCACAAAAAAGCGTCATTACTCCGCAAAAACCGTCATGACCATGCCAAGTAAATAAGATTCTAGTGAACAAACGATATTTCTAAAAACAAATCCAGACCATTTTTAAGATGTTGAAATATATGACTCCATCTGAAATATATATTTCTTTTCAAATTTTAAGCTTGCATTTCGATCCAGAACGTTTTACTCGGGATTAACAAAATACTCTCTCGTACCAGAAAATGGGATCAGTTGAGAGTTTATCATCACTCCCATATATATTACGTGCATACGTAAGAGGAAGCAAACAATGATAAAATCGAAGTAAATATTTTGGTGTTTTTTGTTAAAAAACGATTGTGGGGTCACTACACTTTTTGTGTAGATGGACTTAAAACACCTGATATTATACGCAGAAGTGGAAATATTCTCCCTTTTAAATGTTGGGCCAAAGAAAGGAGAAAAAACATCACACAACAAACTATTTGTTGAATTATACCCAAGTTATGGTGGAAATGCCTAATTCCACCATAAGTTTGCACACATCTAAAAAAAAAAAGCTCGGTATAATTATGTCTAACTTGAGTTTGAATTTTGAAGCTTTCTTATTTAAATGATGGCATAAAATCATTATCAATCCTTATCAATTTCCATTTGGAAGGCATGAGTATGAGCGAACACGCAGGTCGCTCAAAAGCTGAGTGAATACATTAAAAATCATATTTGACCTACATAAAAAATGATATGTGCAGACCACTAAAATTAACCTGAAATGGTCTGAAATAATTCTTAGAAATATGAAAACTATGGTATCGCTTTTGAGGGTTCTACATTACTCAAATTTCGAAAACATCCGAAAGTGTACATGGACTCATTTAGGGGCAGAACATGGAATTTGCTTCTTTATTCTATTTTGTTCTCTCATTATTTCCTATGCTTTATTTATTTATTTATTCATTTATTTCTTTCTTAGCTTTATTTCGGTAGGGTAGCTCTATCAGTAGTATTCATACTGGTTTCTGTGGAGGCCCTACAGCAATTCTTTTTCTTTGCCAAATAAAACAAGGTGAGGTGGGCGTGGTTCTCCCAAATAGCATCCGTACCTGATGCACCAATCGTTTGGTCCACAATAGCTTTAAACCACGCCCAAATAATTACGTCACAATTCAATTTGTGACCTTGATGGGTATACGCACGGAGCTCACTCTGTTCCTGATTTTGTTCGACCACGCTTAGAAAATTCCGATCGATCTTTGTTGTTATCATGGTTATTGAAGATCAGAAAAGCATGAAATAGTGATAAATGTGTCTATTATGCGTCGAATTGACTTTTCAGAATTCGTACTACAAAAAAAATGTATCAATTAACCTCACCTTGGGAACACAATTGAGAAATGTAATAACAATTCCAACTTTAATACCTAATTAGTTTACATATTAAAGGATTAATCATTATTACGATTCAATATGATTGTATTATTTTGATTCCAGATTAGGATCAATCTAGTGCAGTACAGGTCTTTTTTTCCAAAAGTTTTACAATATAGGCACCAAAATGGTGTTAAATTAACAGACAGTTTATAATGTGGCAAGCAGAAAGCACATTTAGGGCTGTGTTTCATTAAGCTCTTCGTAGAGGTACACACAACTCTGCGCACGATTGTAGTCCGTTTTGCACTTACTGTAAATCCATGTTGCTGAGTTAACAACTGTGAAATGTCAGTTGTGTGTAACTGTACGACAAGCGTTATGAAACACAATATATGATCTTAAAGAGAGTATAATTGACTAGTATATTTTGATATACATCTGTGTTTTAAACACACAATGATACACCANACCTCATTTATCCTGATCACATATAGATGTTGTTATTGAGGCTATAGAAACATGGAAACATGACTTTGAATAGCCAACCTGTACCACAGATTTCTCTTTTTGTTATGGTATACCGACAATTATTGCATAACGTTTTAGAGAGTTGGGTTTATGGATCGAAATGCGGTGGCCAACTTATAATACAAATTTCCCTCTTTCATTTCTTCTGTAACAAGGAAACTTTAATTCTTCTCCACAAAAAAGCGTCATTACTCCGCAAAAACCGTCATGACCATGCCAAGTAAATAAGATTCTAGTGAACAAACGATATTTATAAAAACAAATCCAGACCATTTTTAAGATGTTGAAATATATGGCCCGGATTCCGATAGCGAGGTTTAACTTAACCCAGGTCTAAGTCATTGTTCTTTAGACTCTTGGTTTAACTTTTGAATAGCCCGGGTCTAAATAACAATGACTCAGTCCAGGGTTAAGTTAAACCTCGCTATCGGAATACGGGCCTTGGACTCTATCTTTAAGCTTGTATTTCGATCAAGAACGTTTTACTCGGGATTAACAAAATACTCTCTCGTACCAAAAAATGGGATCAGTTGAGAGTTTATCATCACTCCCATATATATTACGTGCATACGTAAGAGGAAGCAAACAATGATAAAATCGAAGTAAATATTTTGGTGTTTTTTGTTAAAAAACGATTGTGGGGTCACTACACTTTTTGTGTAGATGGACTTAAAACACCTGATATTATACGCAGAAGTGGAAATATTCTCCCTTTTAAATGTTGGGCCAAAGAAAGGAGAAAAAACATCACACAACAAACTATTTGTTGAATTATACCCAAGTTATGGTGAAAATGCCTAATTCCACCATAAGTTTGCACATATCTAAAAAAAAAGCTCGGTATAATTATGTCTAACTTGAGTTTGGAATTTGGAATTTTTGGAATTTATTCATTTGAACGTCATTGACATGTACAGCCAACATTTTGTTCTGATTGGAATTTGGAATTTGGAATTTATTCATTTGAACGTCATTGACATGTACAGCCAACATTTTGTTCTGATTACATTTTTTTTTCATACACATTGTGGTATATCAAACAAATTTGAACTTTGAAGCTTTCTTATTTAAATGATGGCATAAAATCATGAAATCATTATCAATTTCCATTTGGAAGGCAGGAGTATGAGCGAACACGCAGGTCGTTCAAACGCTGAGTGAAGACATTAAAAATCATAATAATAATAATAGGGGTACTTTTAATGCGCCAGATTCCACATGAATAATGTGCTCTAGGCGCAGGACAGGAAAATTTAAAGAGAAGCAGAAGCAATAGGTACAACAACAAAAGTACAAATAGATAAGAAATGAGATATATATGTGTAGATACTAATTGAAAGCACTTATAAACAGATGGGTTTTGAGTGCATTTTTGAAACATTCAACAGTTTGCACATCGCGTATTTCTTGCGGTAATTGATTCCGGAGATAAGGTGCTGCATGTGCAAATGACCTATCCCCCATGATTTCTTAGTTTTCGGAACAGTGAGCAGTTTAGAATCAGATGATCTCAGCCGTCTAACAGGATTGTAAGGTATCAGAAGATTTATATAATATTCCGGGGCACTTCCACGTAAGCAGTGAAAGACTAGTAACAAAAGTTTAAATTTTATGCGAAATTCAACAGGAAGCCAGTGTAATGATGCCAAAACAGGAGTNGTTTACATATTAAAGGATTAATCATTATTACGATTCAATATGATTGTATTATTTTGATTCCAGATTAGGATCAATCTAGTGCAGTACAGGTCTTTTTTTCCAAAAGTTTTACAATATAGGCACCAAAATGGTGTTAAATTAACAGACAGTTTATAATGTGGCAAGCAGAAAGCACATTTATGGCTGTGTTTCATTAAGCTCTTCGTAGAGGTACACACAACTCTGCGCACGATTGTAGTCCTTTTTGCACTTAATGTAATCCATGTTGCTGAGTTAACAACTGTGAAATGTCAGTTGTGTGTAACTGTACGACAAGCGTTATGAAACACAATATATGATCTTAAAGAGAGTATAATTGACTAGTATATTTTAATATACATCTGTGGTTTAAACACACAATGATACACCAGGATATGACCAAGTTTCAATCCGCTGGACCCCTTGTGATTTCTTCCATCCGTCGGCTTTCCGTTGATAAAAGTCACCGTACGGGTTCCGTATGAATTTCATTTGTACATTCACATCTACTCATAAGTTCCCGATTAGTGTTGGGTGAGTATTGGTGAAGCGTTCACGCATGGACCGGATTAGGGTCTGTGAGTGTCCGATAAGCGTCATTTAAAAAAAAAAGATAATTGATTGTGGAAAACCATACAAAGTCAGTACGTCTACCGTGCGGAGCCTGCACGGGACTTGTTTGGTTATCACCAAGGATGAACATGCCTGGATAATTGAAAAGTCGTTTCACAAACCTCAAGTAGGGCCAGTGAAAAATATCACAGCATACTATTATAATAGAGACCGTAATAGAGCCGGCCGGCTACCGTATAAAATGGACTAAACGTCTTTACGTCTCAACGTTACTGTTCATACGGTTCATACACCCCTTAAGGAAGCCGGCCGTGGGGACCGTTGAAGACCCTATGTGCATCTGAACTATATGTCATAGGTAACCGTAGGAACCGTAAGGGGCCGTCCGGATACCGTGCGATGCCTATGTCTCTTTTCACTTGCTCCTTAAACCCTCTTTGCCAATAATAGTCAAACTCATAATCAGAAGTCAGACGAGCTTGACTGTGGTCTGTTCGCCCGTGTGTTGACCCTTGACATCTGCATGTATTCCGTGCTGTTCGTGCGTCCTGATGTAGGGTTCGGGCGCTGCGTGCGTCGACTAGCCGTGCTCGTAATGGCGGCTGAGTCACGTGGTATAGGCTTGCCACACGCACAGCTACCGAAAGCCGTCCGGAACTCCCGCCGAAATTTTGCTGTTCATGAGAAAAAAAATTGGGAAAAGACGAATTAACGATGAGCGCCCTCTTATCGCTTCAAATGCCCTACTCTGAACAAAACGTTTAGCGTTTAAGATTATATTCGTAGATTGACCAGCCGAGCACATTTTCATTTTGAGCCTTTGTCGCTGTGGTCAAAGTTTACAATGAGGCAAAAATGTATCCAAATTATGTGTTTACACATTACAAATACTAACACGATATTGAAAGGGCTTAGAGCAATGTAAATGTATATCACCAAAAATGGCAGATACGTTGACATGTTTCAATCCAGATAAATTTCAATATTGTATTTATTCATATACAGTATATTGGTAATCATATTCATTTTGTGTATTCTATATTGTATGTGTTTTTTTTTTGCCAGAGTCCCTATTTAGACGGAAATTTCGCTTTAAAAAAATAAACATCGATTAAAAAAATGAAAAAAATAACTAATTGGAGTTCTTTACCTAGCCGGAAGCCTTCCGTGTTGCAACTGAAAATAAACACTGACTATTTTCAGTCGCAACACAGAATTTGTTTTCAAATATCGAATTAGGATTTAAATAAATTAAAACACAGTAAACCATCCAAAACTTAATTATGTTGCAATATGCAATCGTGGCGTCATAAACAAGCAAAATCTTTCTTCGCGTTTTCATTACGAAGCGTCATCAATACATAGCTCTACATGAAGGCATTGCGATTAAAGGCGCGATTAATATTGACAGGTCAATAGCCGCCCTCTGAGGTCAATAACATTTTGAATTCACCCTACCCAGACATGGGGCCTGTAACATAAAAGATGCAATCAAACTTACGATAAATATTAATCAAATAAATAAAGAGAACTGCTGAAACTTCTTATCCAATAATGGAGAGCTGTGGAGTAAAATGAAGTCAAAAAGGAGCTTGAGCTTTCGATCCTAGCAGAATCTTAATCATAAGCGAAATGACAAGGAAATGAAGTGAACACACAGGTATATAGAAAAAGCTAAAGTGGAGAGAAAGAAAGAACAGGATGTGAAGGGCAGCCAATCACAGAGCAAGGAGGGACGTAAGTCTATCGTAAGTCTATGGCAGAATGTGTACCAAAGAGATACAAATAATTGCAAGAATAATCGTATCTCTTTATGTTACAGGCCCCTGATGCGGTCAATGTAATCAACGAGAGTTTAATCAAAACGACCTACCGCTTAAGAAGTTGTAGATGACAGGGTTGACTGTGCTGTTGACGAAAACCAAGAAATGAGCGAACATAAAACTAAGATGAACCAAGCTTCGATCATCCATATCACCGGATTGGTTCTGAGAAAAGACCTGAAAATGTCTGAAACGGAAAAAAAAAGAAGGCGATTAATTTATTTGCGCAAAAGGATAACTATCACGATATAAACTATTTATGTAAATTAAAGTGGGCCATGGATAATAGAGCCGTACGCCGTGTATTCAACCTTGCGGACACAACAATCACAAGCCGGTTACGATCTGAATAGTATTACAAAGGAGCATTGAATTAGCCTTGGATTTAAATTTTCGGAAATAGTTTATATCGTAATACTTTATCTTAAGTTTCTTCTTATTATTAACATTGAAATCGGGATCACATAACGTACTAGTTCGATTATTATCTTAATACATGACGCAAATAGCTATACTGTCCCATTGTAACTTGAACCTTTTGTGTGTTGCATTAATTCTGAAGGCAGTTATTACATAGCCAAAGTCACCAGCTTAGGCACTTAAAACATTAAAATGTACGATGTGGCTATTTTGCGTACAATTTTAATGGGCGAGCATCAAATGCAACTTGCTATTGATCGTCAAGTTTCATGTAATACAATTCAGAGCAGTGGAAGCTGAAAGGCTTTGTTACACAAAACATTAGGTTTGCAAGTCATTGCCCAAACTAGCTTACTAACTGCTTACGTAACTAAGCGGGTGTTGCTCAAAATTTGCAATTGATCGCAAGTTGCAGTTGATCGGGACGTGCCAATCAGAATCATTGTTTCACGCGCGTCTTATTAAATGCGCGCACCACGCGCGAATGAAAATGCGCATTACAATTTGCAAAGTTGCAGTTGATTTGCAGTTGATTTTGAGCAACACCCCATAAATCTTATTCTTTTAACCCATTGACCACTAAAACCCGGTTGTCTATTAACAAATAATATTGAAATTTTAGAATTCTTTTGCCTATGGGTTAAATATTCGTCAAGCTCCAGACAATAGTAACTAGTCTTGTATCCCATACGTACTTCATGGTGTTGAGAATGTTGATAGGCAGATAACAGATGAAAAAGATGAACGCTACAATGATCAACATCCGTGCAACCTTCCTTCTCGACTCCACTTGTGTTTCCGTGCTCGTTTTCACCGAGCCTGACTTAGTGCTGCTGCCACCTAGCGGTGACATGGTGCCATTCGACTTGGCCTTTCCGTTGGAGCTCCAGTTTCCGTTACACTGACGTCCGTCACTGCCGGACTCACTCGGTTTTTTCCGGCCCGTTTCCTCAGTTGGGATAGCCGACCATAGCCGAATACAGACCTAGATTTTGGGTAGAAGGCAAAGAATAGACGATTAGCGCTTAAAGGGTGCCTGAGGCCAGAATAACAAAAATGCTGGTCCAGGTAGTATACACAAAAACCAATTCCTCTTAACATGCTATGACATTAAAAACATGTTTAGTTTTTAAAATTTTGAATTTTAAGATTAAACGTTTTTCAGGATAAATCAACAAACGACTTGTACGAAGCCTAGCTCACTTGTTCACACGTTTAAGATGGGCTACAGGGACATGCATACAAAGAAGGCGCACGGATTCAAGAAGCCACGCAAGGAGCCTAAAGGCCCGGGCACACCAAACACGGCACGGCATCACGGTATGGTATTTACGCGATTTCTCCCCTGTGATTGGCCAATTGTGAAGCATCCTTTGCGCGGAGGAGCACGCTGGCCAATAACAACAAGATAGCCGTAAATACCGTGCCGTTTACGCCGTGCCATGTTTGGTGTGTCCGGGACTTAACTTGGGATTAGGCTCCGTGCGACGATCGTGAACGAGATGTTAATTTCCTTCTTACTCCTTAGCAAGCAATCCATATCATGTCGGATAAAGTTATTTTGGGTTAGTTGTATGTACTTAAGTGATATACAACTTATTTTTTTTTCTTCACCAATAAATCATCCAATAAATACCAATGATTTCATTGGATTAGTCAGCGCTGACTAATACGTGCCCTTACTGTTCAGATCAGGGAGTATTATGGGTAGTTTTTTTTCTAGTACATACCGGTGTGCGCATTGTTTTAACTGCACGAAATCACTTCCGTACTAGCAAAAAAAACCCATAATGCTTTCTGATACGAGCAACCGTAAGGGCACGTATTATCAGTGGCGACAAGATTCATAAACCACTATAAGCCCCGGTCACATAGGACCCCAGAAGCAACATGATTCAACACGACTCTTCGGTTAGTTCACAGCTAGCTGCCTGTGAACAAAGAATTGTGTTGAACGTTTTGCTTCCGGGCCCTATGTGACCGGGGTCATAGATCATGACCTTTGCTCTAGCTTACCATTGAATATGCCACTGTAATCACACCGAGGGGAGAAAGATACGTCAGTAGTACGATGCTCACGTAATATAGCTTCTGCCAAAAGGAATTGTGCCAACCAACCTAGAAAAATATGAATACATACAGACAATTGAATTCAAATAATTATCCCTATTAACGCTTGTACCTCTCCGAATCGGAACAACGGTTGCACCTTCTTTTTCTCTGGTTTTCATTTTTTTTTAAATTTAATTAGAGTTATCTCTGTAGGTGGATATATCTCGGCTCTGGCTGACGCCGTCACCTAAGCAATCGATGAATACATCAAGTTTTATGTTTACTTTCTGCTGTTAATCTGTTTTCATCGGTTCCAAATGAAAACTCACTGTTATCATTAAGCTTTAACCTAAGTGCCCGGCCTATTCACTTTCTTAAAATATGGTGTTTTCAATTTCAATCAACTGTGACGAATAGCACGTCGACCGAACATATCAGACGTATTTGCGCACGTAACAATGAGAAGACGCGTAAAACTACTACTCCGGTCGACTGTGACTGTGACGGTGAAAAATGAAATCGAAACCTCCATATTATCGACTTCCCGGACTTACAACATCTTGGTTTCCCTGACCATATTTTCGAGTTCATAACATTTTGTTTAAATTAGAAAGTAATCTAACATCATAATTGGGACATGTATAAAAAGCTATATGCAAGCGACAGGGAGAACTCTTGCTAAGGTTATTGTTCAAATTGGACAGTGAGATATACACGGCCACTAGTCAAAGAGTACACAGTGGATACGTGACATGCCCTGTTAATTCAATTTTTTTTAAATAGAAGTATTATAGATCAGGAGGTACTAATTTCAAATATACTTGACGCTACTTAGCACTGTTGAGGGGAATCATTTTTTATACTGTTTTGTAGCCTATTTTGGTCTATGGCAAGCCACATAGCTATATCTATGAGCGAGTTTAGACAAAACGTAATTCAAATTGAAATAAATATTCATAACAATATTTGAGAAAATGTTGTCACATTGTTATTTCATGTCTCCGCCACCGTGTGGTGGGGCCAGAGGCATCATCGTCAAATAGACTGAATCAAAAAGTAAGGGTCACCATAAAAATGGCCGAGTTAAAACTATCAATAACAAATTTTCCCCAAGGATGCAGTATCAGCCAAAACTCGGTTAAGTATCCCCTAAACTATCAAATAAAAACAAAAACAGATCATTGTAGAAGAGTCATCCAGTTGAGGACTCTGTGTTCTATAGGCACCCATCTCTGGACATTCTCTTGCCCTAAACACACAGGACTATAAACAACACTCAATCACACATTCTCACATACCCCTTTGATCTCGGTAAATTGCCATTTCGTCCAATGCCATCTCGTCCAATGACAGTTTCGTCCAAACGCGCTTCGTCCAACATTACTTCGTCTATAAACATTTCGTCCAATAAACATTTCGTCCAATTGCCGCTTTGTCTAATAACCAATTTGTCCAATATCCCGTTTGTCCAATATCCATTTCGTCCAATAACCATATCGTCCATCTCCATTTTGTCCAATTGCCTATTCGTCCAATCATCATGTGGTCTAGTCCTACTTCGTCCAATTACCGCTTTGTTTAGTGTCACTTTGTCCAATTATCAGATTGTCCAGATTGGACGAAGTGATGTTGGCCCAAATGGCTATTGGACGAATTGATTATTGGACCAAACGATAATGGACAAAATGGCTATTGGACGAACAGGATATTGGACTAACTGGTTATTGGACAAAGCGGCTATTGGACGAAGCGCGTTTGGACGAAACGGTCATTGGACGAGATGGCATTGGACGAGATGGGGATAAACCGTGATCTCGCTTCAGAGGGGTATGCACGATCAGAGAGGTATGTGAGACCCTATGGTTGGGTGCTTTATATGTAGGGCAAGAGATTGTGCATAGATGGGTGCTATTAGAACACAGAGTCCTCAACTGGGCGGTGTTTCACAAAATCGTTCTTAAAGTTACGCACGACTTTACGTTCGACTGGTATCAGTTCTTGCGCTGAATGCGCGTAATAATGTGAACCATTGCGCACAAGACGGGGTACCAGTCGAACGTAAAGTCATGCGTAAAGTCTTTCTTATCTTGGTGAAACACCGCTCGGGATTAGTAGAAGAGCGGTCAGTTCTACTTGGCTACAGTCTTAATTGCCCAGGCCCATAATCATCATTATGTATACCGTGACATACCTCGTAACACTTTGCTAACCACCTTGGGTGTGCTGTGTCTGCCATGAATCTGTCGTATTGTAATTCTGTAAAGATAACCTGCATCGAAAGGGAACAAGAACATAGGTGTAATATTCTTAAGGCCGTTTCGCATAAATCTGGTACCCAACACGATTCAACACGTCACAAATTCCGGTCCTAACACGGTATTACGATTTGTTAAAAAGTTATGATTTAAAAAAAATACTCAATGGTATCACGATCCCCTCTGCTGATGCCGTGCGGTCGACAAATTTGACAGAATCGGTGACATAGCCTACTTGGGACAACTCGTCACTTTGTGTATAAAGAATTTTGAAAATGGACTAATGGCAAAATTATGATAAAGATTCAACAAGATTCTTTAAAAAATACACGCCGAATCGATAAGGACAGCAATACTCCATTTTGTTTACTTTTCTGAAAAAAGAAGAAAATGTGAAATTTCGCATACAGAATGAATGGGGAAATGTCCGATATGACGTCACGGATTCCGTCAACCCTGTCGACCTCACGGAGCCCCATCAGCAACCGCGATCGCATTATCATAGGGAATTCGACAATTCATCGATTTTTCTTCATCCGATTTAGCTCAAATTTACACAGTTTGTTCATTCTTTCATTCAATAATCATGATAATAAAACGTTAAAGTGAATGGATAGCAATGGAAAATCATCTCACAACAACTTAAAATGCAACTAATATTATCGATACCCATGTAACTAAAAGCATATGAAAATATGAAAGCATAACTATATCGCTTACGATATCATAAAAGGGAAAAATTAATCGCCGCTCAGAAACCACGTGGTTTTGGGCCAACGGAACTACCGCGCTTATTACCCCCGGAGCTGAGGTCCGACAAAGGTTTGTCAGCGCATGGTGCCTCGCTGAAAAAAGATAAGCATTCGGCCGGACGCTAACATATGTCCATTGTTCAATCGCTTATATATTCAAATGTACTTGACGAACAAGCCCATAAAGTACATAGCATGCCTATTTTAGGTAAAGGTTTAGAATTATGACTATCGCACTATCTGACTCGGCGAAATTTTATTTCGGTATTTGACAAAGCTATCCATTGACTTTAACTCCAACGGAGGATTCCTTTTGAACCTTGCGACTTTTTTAGTTTACGCCCTTTGAGCCGGCCTACCCGAAGGCTCTATCATATAATCTCTGATCACTTAGTAGACTCAGTAGGCATAATTTGATATGATACCTGTGGAAGAACATCCACAAGTGAACAGATCCAGATTGTCACCATAATGAATATCGTCCTAGATGGCCGTATGTTCAACCTGTATTATTATCATCATTGCTACAGGAACTTTGACCCCTAAAGCACCCTAAAACGTGTCTTTATGGTTGGTCACATCAGAGAGCATTATGGGTATTTTTTCTGGTACGGCAGTGATTTTGCGCAGTGCAATTACCGATGAGTACTAAAAAAACTACCCATCATGCTCCCTGATATGAACAACCGTAAGGACACGTATAAGTTGAATATATACCTGTGGTAAGACAGCAACAAATGACCACATCTTGATTGCCACCATGACGAATATTGTCCTAGATGCCCGGATGTTGAACTTGTATTATTATCTTCATTACTACTCAGGGGCTCGAGCCCCTAAAGAGCCCTAAATACGTGCATTTGCCGTTGTTCATATCAGAGAGCATTATGGGTAGTTCTTCTATTACGGAAGTGATTTCGCGCAGTGCAATTATTGCGCGCACCGATCTGTACTAGAAAAACTGCCCATAATGCTCCCTGATAATTATGAACAACCGTAAAGGCACGTATAATTTTGAATATATACCTGTGGAAGGACAGCCACAAATGACCAGATCCAGATCGCCACCATGATGAATATCGTCCTAGATGCCCGGATGCGAAACTTGAGTGGATGACAAATGGCCAGGTATCGATCCGCTGCGATCGCTGTTAAGGTGTATATCGATACACATTCGGTCACGTGCTGTGGTGGTAATAAAGAAATAATAATTGATCTCGGATTCAAACTTCCACTTTAATTTTGATCATTTTAAAATACTTTCCGTTATCACAATGAAATGAGACTTTCATAGTAGTGATTCAGATACAATAAGGGATATGTTAAAACCGTTCTCAAATGCTGAAAAGCATATCAGATTTTTTTTAAAATTGAAATGATGTTCACAAGAAACACGGGTATTTTTAGCAAAGAAAAAGCGAAGGTTCCCATCTAAAACGTTCGTTAACACCTACGCACACGCACACACACACGCACTCAAAACGCAAATATACACGCACACACAATCACACCTACATATAGCCACCCATACATACAAACAAACAAAATGTTCATACACTCCCACACATATACATACGCATTAAAATAGTCACATATCCACACACACGTACTAGCCAAGGGTTCACATAAAGACACACATGCGCATGCGCATGCACAAACACAGTCACACATCCATGCAAACATACCTACACAGATTAAAAGTAAACACAAGAACACAATCGACGAAGTCAACGGATTTAAGGTGCAAATTAATGACTGTTTTGCACTCTTGATAGGATTTCTAGGAGTAGAGGCAAAACAGTCAACATGGAAAAGAAATGGAAGAAAAGCAAAGTGACACATAAGCATCGAAAGATGTACTAGTATTAAATATTCATTATTGTGTTTCACCTACAATGCGATGACAAGAACCCTTATGACACCATTACATAATCATTTAATCGAATTAATTCGAATTTACATGATTGCTTCAGCAAAACTTTGCCAGTTATAAGATACAGATCAAACGGAAGTATGTAACCTGACAAAATCATATATCCTAATAAAACATAAACGACAGAATTTTTATTTTTGTTTGCTTAAAGTGTTTTGGGTGCGGAAGAGCTATTAATCCAAAACTTGCGTCGCCGCAAAAATACATTTATCTCTTCGAAGTTGAATATAACAATACTTTTGCCTTTTAAAGTCTAAAAATAAGCCGAAACAAGACGAAAGGAGGATTTCTGCGAAGCGTGAATGGAATTGACT
>BQKZ01003645.1:32513-62897 GCA_036244855.1 Temnopleurus reevesii
GTTTTGTTAATTGTTTATGTTACCTATTCCTCCTCTTTTTCTTCACTTAATTTACCGGTTAATGATCTTTCCGTAATCAGAATACTGTGCGCTTAGAAACATCCGTATTAAGCGCCTAATAAATGTTATGTATTATTATTATATGTTCATGTACTTTTTATCATGCAGGACCCCTCGTAATACCAACATCTTGTTGTGAGGGCATCGTGCTAAAATATTGATCAATAAATAAACAAAACTGAGGTACCTGAGGTAACAAAAACATATATCACTAAGGTGATGATAAAATCAACAACATTTATAATTTCTTGAAAATGTCTGGAAATTGAAATTTACGGAAATACATGTACTCATTAAAAATATGGGGATTTTTTTTTAGTCAAATCTTGAAAAGAATTTCTCTCTCTCTCTCTCTCTCTCTCTCTCTCCAAATAGATACCTCTTACTTATTTCAACAAGTCATTCCACGGCGGAGCAATTTTGTTCTCGTGTTAGGGGCGCAAAATTGATCTCCGAAGGGGGGGGGGGCGCAAATCTGCCCGAATATTAGAGTGTTAAGGGCGCAAATCCGGCAACAATATTAAGCAGGCCTCATAGTTCATCTTAAGGGGGTGCAAAAATCAATCTTCAAGGGGGCGCAAATTTCTTCGAGTTTTAGGGGCGCAATGATTAATTGAATGATCAAATCGTTAAATATGGTGAAAAACTTCACCAAATATTCAAGCAATTAAATAAATGATATTTTCACTTCCATAGATCCATAGTATTACATCCCCATTTCCGTTTTTGTAGACACAGCTCTTGCAAAACGAATACGCACTCATGACTTTTGCCTTGGAAAAACATTGAGACCATTCAACTCGTTCTGTAATCATTGCGCAAGATGGTGGTACGCACAATACCAGCCGATATGGAATGTTTAAACTTTATTTAGTACATTGAATTTGACATCAGATAGTGTCTTTAGACTAATGACATGCTTTAGAGAGACAGGTAATGATATTAGCATGTTAGGGTGCACAAAGTCAAGTCTTCTTTAATGTCCATATCAGACTGGTGATTTGGTCTTGGTCTTTAAACGTGTAGATAAGTTTTGGGAGAGATGGCGCGCTTCAGATGTTTAATTACTTTGCGATCTGCAGTACCAGTATTCAAAGAATTGTTTTTCAATAACAAATTAAGTATGTTCGAAATTAGTTAGAAAAAAAGGCGGCACAGGCATGGCTTAATTATCGCAAAAATGAAAATAACACCATGCGTCATTTTCTTCACTCACCAAGCGCCAAACATTAAAAGCGCATGGGAATTCACATTCCACACGCATACCATCAGAATATGTTTAATCATAATGGTATGTTCGTTTGTCTTGTTTTGTTTCTCCCCACAGTGATCCTATAAATCAGCAGAAAAGCAAAGGAGATTCAAAAACTGAGATATGAAATTGTAACAGAAAGAAAATAATTTTCGTCGGAAATGTTACACTTTTTAAATCATTAAAATTTCTCCAAATACCAAAGTGACTTTAACAATCGTACATGCTAGAAAATGTACTAAAGTCATAAATAAACACTTACAAAACACACAGACACACAAACACACGCATATTAAATTTGTTGCTGTACATGTTTTATATAGGTTTTTTTAATGTAATTTTTAATGAATTACTTAAAACATTAATTAAAAACACATAAACTCACTCAAACAGTTACGCACACAAACCAGGTTTCATGCACACAGGCGTGAGGGCAAACACCCATTCACATAGATACACACACCTTCACACGTAAACTAACCCCCAACACACACCCGATCACACACATACACACACATGTGCATAAACTAATACAAAACACGCACCCACACTCACTTTCTCATCCCTCTTCCTCTATCTTATTCACACATATAGACAGCAAACACTCACACACACAAACTTACACAAACACATAATATACACTCACTCTCCTATCCCTCTCCCTCTATCTTATTCACACATACAGACAATAAACACACACACACACGCACACTTTTATCATCACACACACTCACAAACACAAACCCTAAAAGGTGATTGGAAACAGGTTTGAAACATGCCACATTAAGCTATCTCGTGCGAAGAAACACCATTTTCTTACACTCTCATCATGCTCCATACGCACAGGTTCCGTCTTGTAATTCACTTAGCTAAGCCCAAGGACAACGCTAGCCCTGCGGCCACAGCCCCGGGTTGCTTTTCCAGACATTCACGCTGCATTACGGGCGACGAGGACCGTCCCAAAGTACGAGCACACTGTCACTTTTGTGACGTTACTGAAAAGCTATAATTTAATTAATTGCCTATTAAATGTTCGTTTCTTTTCGCTCTCTTTGATATCAGTGTGTGAGCTTGAAGGAAAGGTGCTAGGATATTCTTTGTCACGATTTGCTACTTTAAAATCGACACACCATGCTTTAAAAATATTAGACTGATTGTCGAACTTATACCTCGGTAAATTCTTTATAAGCGATATGATAATTCCTGAAACTAAAATTATGTAAGGTATTAATTTCAAAATACTCATAAACCTTTTGCAAGAAAAGTCCCTTAAAGTATATTTCTTAATTACCCGTCAGAGGCGTCCAGTGCGTAGTGAAATGTCTTAAAATTTTCATTTGCAGTCAAAGTTTGTCACCAGCACGCTTATAATGCCATGGGACTGATGACGTTGGATCTTTTTTGACACATAACAAAAACACATGACATAAACACATTTGATACATGATATTAGAATGTGTTAGTCATAAAGATCATTAGGCTTTTAAGGCGATTACGCTCATGAACACTTTTGAAACCAGTCTTCTGAAAACATTTTCGTTAAAAAGCTATCTTTACAAGCATCTAACGGACTTTTTTTCATTAAAAAAACACCTAGTAATAGCCTTTTGAAGGGAAGGCTTAAAGATTGAAACGATAATTGCTATAAGTAAGGTAAGATACACTTGAAAAAGGGAGAAGCCATCGTCATAGAAAGTACCTTTAATTCCGTCAGAAACTCCAAGTGTGATGTGAAATGTAAGCGGTAGTAAGAGTATGTCACCAACACACTTATCAATCTATGGGACTGATGAATTGGGGTCTATGTTGATGATACGGGGTCACAGAGTGAGGTATGCTGAATTATGACGCAAAACAACTCAGCGAAGTTGAAACAGTAGGACCATTCATCTTGGTCACTGACGCTCTCTACAATCAACACATTCCTGTAGGGATCAGGGGCCAATTGCACGAAATATTCTTAGCTATCCTCTTCATGCTAAGGCGTCTTAAGTTCTTGCGTCACCCTCTTAACATAGTCGTATCAACGCTAATATTTCTATGTTACGAGGGTTGCACAAGAAGTCAAGACGTCTTAGCAGGAAGAGGATGGCTGAGACCATTTCGAGCAATCGGCCCCTGGGTAGCAAGACCCCCCATCATCCTGAGGATACACGCACGCATACACAACCAGCCACGTAACATACACTCATTCTAGCACACCCATATACATACATACACTGTACACGCACATGTTATACCAACACGAAACTGTAATTACGCAGGTAAACATTCACACACACAGACACGCACATAAACACGCACACGTGCGCATGCACATTCCAACTCACATACACACAAACTATCTAAAAATAAACACATACACACAAAATACACACACATACATACACAATGAAACACATCCTCTTATCTTGGTCACTGACGCTCTCTGCAATCAACACATTCCGGGATGTGTCTGGATAGAAAGACCCCCTCCCCCTCCTCCTATGTACATGAATTTTCTTCCAAGTATACACACAAATGCATAAAAATACGCACACACATATGGGGTGTTGTTCAAAAGTTGCAATCGATCGCAAGTTGCAGTTGATCGGAATGTACCAATCAAAATCATTGTTTCATGCGCGTCTTGTGAAATGCGCATACTGTGCGCGAATGAAAATGCGCGTTACACCCTGACACATAAAAACTTACATTCATCTTGCAAACGGACGTGTATCCAACATCAACTTATTCCACTAAGGCTTCATGGGGTTACATCCTCTACCACGTACATAATTGACACATATATAAACACACACGCACACATACACACACAATGAATCTTACTTGTATTGGTGATTGATGCTAGCAATCAACACATTCCTGTAGTGCTCTGAAATTACATGTACCCACAAACACACTCACGTGACGCACAAATACTCTCTGTAATATACACATACATGCACACACACAAACAAACATGCATACGCACATAGTTTAATTATATATTCTCATGATATGCAGACAAAATTGTTAAACCATAAACAAACACACAGAGACATAAACACACAATCACACACATATACACACACAAACACGCCCGGATACATACTAACTCACATAACACAAACATAATCTATCTACCACACGCACAAAACGTACAAATAATTCTTCAAGTATACACTTGCACACAAACACATAAACACACAAACACATACACACACACATTAGGGTTACATCTACCCCACACATAGCTGACGCATATTAACACCTATTCGTACACACATGCATATAATAATACATACAAGCACATAATCACACATACACACACCTTGTTAACTCGCGCATTTATCAGTCAATACATCACACTAAATATTTGACAGAAGGAGGAGCTTCCCACTCCTCTCCACACACATACACAGACACACACACATCCACACATACATACATAGCCTCTCATACACGCAACATCTCACAACATCACACACAAAATACACATCCCAAACCTTTTACACACGCAACACAAACACACATGTACACATTCACACACATGTGCTTTTATCATTGAAATTAATATGTTCAAATCTACCTGAGATATGTCGAAGTAAATTCATCGAATATTTCGAAAATGATGAAAAATAATGCAAGTATTAATATTATTTATCATTTACCAACATGACCAATGGCATACCACATAACTTAAATTTGGTGCCTTTCTGTTCCCAAAGGAGCACAAGAAAATGTATTAAAATACCAACGTAAAATATTAAAGGAAAATCATTCGTTTAAGTGAAATTTATGCGAAGTGAGTGCAAGACCTTGTTTCTACTCTACTTTTGAAAGACTGGGTCTGCCACAGAAAAATATCATATAGACATAACTATATGCAGATGCCATCGTTAGCCAGGCTTGTCTCCTGCGCACATGGACTGTCAAAGATGTTGGATTGTCGCTATATACCAAAGCAAAGGTCTGCCTACACCTTTATGGGTCATGCCCTTCTAGCTTCAAGTAACGACAGTGCCGCAAAAAAATAAGTGTTCCGGCTTGCATGATCCTTGCTATAAATCACACACAATCTATCTTGAGCAAAGTGAATAGTCTCTATTTGATATAATGTCGACGTTCATGACACATTTGTGATAAATCTTATTTGTAAAAACATACATCATTTTACACCTGGGTTCAGCATAGAGCTGCTATATAAAGCCGTTAATGCAAGAGAGATAAGCGCTGATTTTGACAGAATGCTTTATGTCCAGTCGGTGATTGGTGGGAAGGCTTGACCAATTATACTCTTTTGGAGTTTATTACAATATGTATAACGCACCATGGTGCAAAATAAAATCACATACACATACATACACAAACATTTCCGCACGCAAAAATAAACATACACACAAACAAACATATATAATTACGATGTTTGTAAGCTACGCTGACGCATGAACTGTTCTATAAAACCGTGAATGTAAGAGAGATAAGTGCTGATTTTGACAGAATGCTTTATGTCCAGTCGGTGATTGGTGGGAAGGATTGACCAAATATCCTGTATAAAGTTTCTACACATTGCGTAAAACGCACCATGGTGCAAAATAAAAACACATACACATACATTTACAAACATTTCCGCACGCAAACATACACATACACACAAACAAAAATATATAATTACGTTGTTTGTAAGCTACGCTGACGCATGAGCTGTTCTATAAAGCCGTTAATGCAAGAGAGATAGAATGCTTTATGTCCACTCGGTGATTGGTGGGAAGTATTGACCAATTACCATGTCTTGAAGTTTCTTTTACGCCTCACCATGGTACAAAAGGGTGAAAAACACACACACATACACACATCCACCCTCCCATCCACACACCCACACACATGCAAAAATAACGGTAGGCGTATGCTACGCTGACGCAAAGTACACGACTTTTTGACACGGCCATTAGCCCGACCAAAGACTATTTCAAACTTAATATTTCCTCATGACTTATCCGAATAAACATTCAGGATCATTAACTGCAACTGCCTTGAGATCATATCCCTATGCACAGAAACCCCGAGGGAAATTCTTGACTAACGCTGATGTAGATTAGCGTGCGCTAGACGAATTGCCTGTGTCGAGCATGCTGGAGGGCATATACACATACAATCAAGGCCGGTTATCCTTTTTTATAGGTTTACCCCAGGAATTTTTTTACTGTTTTAAAGTGATCTCATGATCTCATGTTCAGTTCTTTCAAAATCACGTACGTAACCTATGCATTATGCACAAAATCAAATGCTCTATTAAAATGCAAATTGTTTTAGAAAATATTTCGAGAATGACTAGGAGAACCATGGATGAAATAAGTCCAGTTGAGGACGGTGTGGGCTAAAAGCACCTGCCTCTGCACATAATTCTTGCTCTGAATACACATGGACTACACAGTGTGGAAGCGCGATCAAACGGGTATGTGTTACCAAAAAGGTATAAGATAATCTGTGGTTGAGCTCTATAGTCCCTGTGTACTCAGAGCTTTAATATGCACAGATACAGGTGCTATTAGACCACAGAGTCATAAACTGGATTAGAACGAAATGAAATAGAAGATATAAATACCTGAAAGTATGGAATGAGCTTGCATGCCGTTGGCCCCAGCCACCATGTCTCCGTCACATCCGTCACCACTGTAGGACCAAAGCAGATCAAGGACACCAGGATATCCGCAACGCTGAGGTTCACAATGTAGTAGTTGGTGACCGACCGCATGTGCTCGTTCCGTATAACCGCATAGCAGACTAACGCGTTCCCTCCTAGCGCTAGGATTAATAGGAGGACGAAGAAACCGACTATGACCCATTCGTAGGTTCGAGGGTAAACCATCTCCCTGATGTATTCTAAAAAGTAGTCCTCACTTGTTGAGGAGAAGTTTCCATAGATCGAGAAGTTGTCCGAGATGTTGCTGAAGAGTTCAACATCATACGAAAACGGTTCCAACTCCATGATGTACATTTGTTGGTTTACCGCAGAGGGCGGGCTGTTTTGTGGAAGTCCTATGCGCGCTATCTATCTAAAGCTTCATGTCAATGGAGCTCAGTGGCAAAAGTGATCTTCAATGGTGATAGATTGTTTCGTGGTAGAAGAAACCTCGGATAGATAATGCAAGATACTTCGTTTTAAAGTTGGAGTTTGAAAGCGTTTCCAGATTTATGGATTGCTCGGAACTAAATGTTGATTATAAGTAAATCTTCCGAGTTTTATTCCGCAAAGTAATGCCCTATATAACAGTAGTTCCGTTGTCCATCACAAAATAACTTATTCAAGTACCGTTTGTTGGATAGAAATGTTCAACTCTTGCAGATTGTCTTGTAAGTATTCGGGGATTTCTATCATTTGAAAATGATCTTCAGCTTTCCATCTTCCAATGGTTCCCCAAAAGAGACGATCTGTGGAAAAAAGTAGAAAAATATTTTACTTGTACTCTTTGACAGGGTCATATTTCATGACATTGAAACATTTCATGGGACGTAATGAAAAAATGGTTAAAACGAACACATTATCAGGTTATGAGGAGCATATCAAACAAAGTTCGATTTGTAATCTGTTGAGGTATGTCGTTTATGCAAAATTTTGCACAGCTGTGTATTATTACGTCACTACTATACTTCATCTGTGACGAATCCCTCTTCCACTCCCCCAATATATCATGCACATTTGCCCTGTTTTCACGCTCGCTCACACATCTGCTACAAGCCCACTCCTTTTGTATGATCGCTTTCTAATTTACTGGTACAACGTCATCATATGTCATTTGTAAATTGTTGACTGAAATCGGAACTGATTTTGGGAGTGAGAGAACAAAAGCAATAGGCATGACGCGTGACTTGTACTTCCGGTCGACAGCGGCAAGGGACGTGTCGACTAAAATTGAAATCTCCTTGTCTCCTATGAATAAGGTAGCCTGTAAAAATATTTCAGAGTGTCTTCTCGTCAGCAAGATGCTCATTACAAAGTCATGTTATACAGACACCATGGCCTCGTAACATAAAGCTTTCCAATCGATCGTACGCTTTATATCAATCGCAAGTCTATGGGAAATCATGTACTAAAGTTTGCGATTGATCGCAAATTTGTTTTATGTTTCAGACACCTGACCTAGCTACCATCAACATGACCAAGTAAGGCTCAATTTAGAACGTTTATTAATAAACTCCCAATTAAGTCTGTGATGGGAGCAGACCACCATAGGTGCTGTGATTTAGATTGGAGAATGGATGTAGACCAGTGTTGCCATAATAAATTTGTGAATTATACCAGATAAGACACCCAAATTATGCCAGATTTGAAAAGATAAAGCCAACTTATTCAAAACAGAAGCATATTCTGGGCTGTGTTTCACCGAGTAAGACTTAAAAAAACACGACCAGTTCTTGCGCTCAATAAGAGTGATATCACAAATCATTACACACAAGAAAGGATACTTGTGTTTCTTAAAGTGGTTCTTAAAGTCTCTCTTATATTGATTAAACACCAAGGATTGCATCAACAGGTTTCTATAGGGTGACGATGTTACATCATTCCTGAAAAGCATAACAGATTCGATCAGCGAGCTTAGAAGCAAAATTTCCCCACATCCAGCTCGGACACCATCACTTTGCCAACATGGAGATTAGGACAAAATAATGTCTTTATATAAAGTAACAATGGCTCTTTTATCATCATTTTACCGTTGCTAGAATTACGCTAGATTCAAAATAAATGCGCTACATTTTCTCAAATTATTAGCTGATTTTGGGTAGCATTATAAATGCTAGATGACTGAGACCAGAGTCAAAATCATGCCAGAAAACATAATTCGTCCGTGTTTTCACGAAATGACGGTAGCCAAAGGGTATTGTTGCATGAAGACAAAGAAATCCCGACATAGCGACAATTCAACGGACATCCTGTCGGACGGCGTTATTTATAAAGAAGGACAAGTTTCAATGGATTTGTAACTCATTTCGTGCAACAATACACTCTGCCTCCAGTCACTTCGCGAAAACACGGACGAAATAATGTCTTCATCGGGAACAATGATCCATTTATCATTATCAATTATTATTTTACCATTTCAGAATCACACTAGATTTAAAGGAATTGTGCTAGATTGTCTCAAATAGTTGATTTGGGTTAGCATAAGTGCTAGAAACCAGAAACCAGTGTTAAAATCATGCCAGAGGGCATAATCATGCCAGATTTGGTAACTCCGATGCCGATTAATATCGGATGCTGAACAATTGTTGTGCCAATACACATTCTCTCTTATCAACAAGAATAAAAACATTAAAATTATCTATTCTTTCATGTCGATCGAGCGTCTGGTAAAAAAGCAAAAATGCCCCCAATAAAATGAAAAATATATTTGGCAAATTGTATTTATTATTCTTCTTATATTTTTATATCATGTTTTTTAAATATATTTTTACCTACGCACGGAACTGCAGCAGAGCATCTTTAGCTGATGCAAGAAATGAAATAAAATGAAATAAAATGAAATAAAAATGGCGCTAAAATTGAAAAAAAAAATAGAAAAATAAAAAAAGTTTAACTGCTAGCATGTCGCGTTTTAATAGTTAACGTTTTATTTCATTCAATAAAACTGTGATTCATCAAACTCGATGAAGTCTATAGAAGAGATTTGATAATAGCTGGAGCGAATCTTAGTCCATCAAAGGAAATATTACTCCTTAGAGGAATGGCTTAACACAAACAAATGACTTCTAGTTGAAAAATTACCGTTCATAATCGTTTCTGAATAGACCTCATAATCATTATAAAAGACGAATGACATCAATGTCTCGCTTTGTTAAATAACCTACGTGTGTCTACGTCAGGAAGTGATTGATAGTCAATAAAACCATCTTTGTCCTGTTTTTTGTTACAAATATTTTGATTTACTCTTTTATGTTTCCCATTTCAATTTTGTCTAAGTATATGAATATATACATCATATCTTTATAAAGAACAAAACAAGCGCATATAAAAAACCAGGTCAGACAAACAAGTGTGTTTGCCGGTAGGTTACCAACATAGATAGTAATATGATAATACACAATGGAAACAAATATATGTATTTATATATTTTGGAACGGGTGAAACTAATTTAAGGAATAAATAACAAACGGATATGGTATTAGACGCGGTTAACTACAGGACCCGAAGCTGTACTCGCGTGAGAGTCCAGCTGCAATGCTGGTTAATAAAAAACGAGAGACTACGTGAGAAAAAGGTAGTGTGGTAATGCGATAAGAAACACGGAAAATCTGTGATATTACGCTTCTCCAACAAATTGGAGATGAAAGCACTTCATTTTACATTTAGTCGGTGGGATTAGATGAGACAGGGTTCGGATGAAGTGATGGGGATGCGGGGTTTGGTAGGAAGATGAGGAGAGGGCAAGGTGTTGTGGAGTCATTTTTTTTTAAAGTGAGGTAGAAACAGACGAGTAAATGACGCATACAGCACAACAAACTCATGCATAGTCACCAATCAATCAACATAAACGCACACACACACAACACACACACACCAACACACATCACACACACATTATTGTCTCTATTCTATTTTTCTTTTCACCAGTCTTGTTTATTTCAATTTCACTTTGTCCTCTTTTTCGTCCCTCCTCCTAACATCTTCACATTATCACGCACATTAAATCATTGCTACACATACACACACACACACACACACACACACAAACACACACACACACATGAACAGCACACACACATAACTACTTGTATGTTCTCTCACTTTATTTTACATTTAGTTGGCGGTAATAGATGGGACGGGGTTCGAGCGATGTGATGGGGATGCGGGGTTTGGTATGAAGATGAGGAGAGGGCAAGGTGTTGTGGAGTCATTTGTTTTAAGTGAGGTAGAAACAGACGAGTAAATGACACATACAGCACAACAAACTGATGCATAGTCACCCATCCATCCACATAAACGCACACACACCTAACACACACACACACACACACACACACCAAAACACACACACATACACACACATACACACACATATACATTATTATTGTCATAAAGGCACACACACAACACACAAAACACACACACACACGCATTATTGTCTCTATTCTATTTTTCTCTTCACCACTCTTGTATATTTCAATTTCACTTCATCCTCTTTTTCGTCCCTCCTCCTAACATCTGCACATAATCACGCACATTCAAATTTTTGCTACATACACACACGCACACACATGGATATCACACACACAAACACACATACACACACATAAATACTTATATTTTCTCTCACTTTATTTTACATTTAGTCGGCGGAATTAGATGGGACGGGGTTCGAGTGAAGTGATGGGGATGCGGGTTTTGGTAGGAAGATGAAGAGAGGGCAAGGTGTTTTGAATCTCATACACACTTTCGTGTTGTTTTGAAGTCTTTGGTTTTTTTCTGAAGCTTTACTAAACACAGTTAGAGGGAAACAAAGTAGTAAATAACGCACACAGCACAACTAACTCGTTCACATTCTTTTTCTCTCTCACGCACACTTTTGTGGTGTTAAATACAATAAAGCTTTTTCCTAACAATGTGAGGTGATGGCAGAGGGTTGATAAGAACTAATAACGACACAAAGACACACTTGAACTCCCACGCGCAATGTTACACACATAAACACGCACGTACACCAGGCAATTACACATACATATAAAAATTCAACCCGTACTCGAATACACAACTAACCAATTTATGTATTGTATGTGATTTTATACTGTTTGTTTTATTTGTGTATATATGTATGTATAAATTGTAATTGTTTTAATGTACACGGACCCCACGGAAGACCAGTTCCCCTTGATGGGCGAGCTGAATGTGGGTTATCCGCTGTATTTTAAATTGTATATGTTTTTTAATACGGAAATTCAAATCATATCAAATCAAATCAACCAATGCTCAGATATAATGTACCCTAACTCAATTATATCATGTATATACTCGCACTCACACACATTAAACACCTACACCCACTCATCCACAAACGCACAAACTCACACACAACGACGCACACATAAACAAACTTACATTCGCTCTCCCTTCTCTACTTAATATTTACAAACTCACTCTCACTCATGCCCGAAAACGCATATGCACACAAACACATTTGCACCCTTTCTCTCTTTAGTAAGAAATATGTACAAATCTACCTTAGATATTATGTTAACGCTAAATTCGCTGGTTAATCTTACAAAATGAAAATGCATATTATCTCTTCAAAACATTACACACACTCACATCCACACGCACCTGCAAACACGCATACATAAACACACAGTCCAACATACAGAAACGCGTACGCACATACATTTACTTGGACGTTGTCTCTCTACGGAAAGGAACATGTTCAAATCTATTTTAGATATGATAAAGCATAAATTCCTTGAATAATGTTGGAAAGTGTAAATGCACACCATCACTACAAACCATCACACACACGCACACCCACACGCACATGCAAACACGCATACATAATCATACACACCCACATACACAAACAGGTACGCGCATAAATTCACTTGCACGTTTTCTATCCTTGGAAAGAAATATGTTTAAATTTCTGCATCATCAGATTTTCAAAAAAAATACATTGTTTATTTTTGATTAATTAATTGCATAAAATGCATTCTGTGCTCCAAATCACAAAATACTGGTGATAGAAAGCTAATTTGTGGTATAGGTATTCCTGGTATAATATCAAACAATGCCACATTAAAAAATTGCACTGACAAATTTTATTTCTTATGTTTCTTATTGTTTTTTTCAATTTCTTATGTATTTCATTGTTTTTTTACCTTTTGTTTTCTATTGTTTTTTTGGCAAAATTTATTGCAAACATTTTTTTCAAGCATAATTATGCTAAAATGAATTGATTTCAGCCACGGAAAGCAAAAATATGAATTCTTATGTGGATTAATTGAAAAAAAAACACAATGTGCATTGACTTTGTACACAAAATCACGTTTTGGAGCAGTTTTGAAGCTGACATGCGTGTTTAAAATGTTACGTAACGTCGTAACATCAGAAATTTTTGCGCGGCGAAGTGATCGCGAAATCCGTCGAGGGGGGGGGGGGGGGNTAATTCACTGAATGATCTTGAAAAGCGAATATCAATTCTACAAAATATTAAGCACATGCACACGCACACGCACACGCACACGCAAGCACGAATATATAAACATACGCAAGAGTCCACATATATAAACGCGTAGGCAGAAATATTCACTTGCACGTTTTCTCTCCTTGGAAAGAAATAGGTTTAAATCTACCTGAGATATGTTAATGCTAAATTCACTGAATAATCTTGCAAATTCAAAATGGACACCATCTCTTCAAAACATTACTCATAAACACACGCACACGCAAATATAAACCTACACTCTCACACACACACAAACGCACACATATTCACTTGCAAGTGTTCTCTCTTTGGAAAGGAATATGTCCGAATCTACCTTAGATATGCTGGCGCTAAATTTTCTGAATATAATCTTGCAAATCCAAAATGCATACAATCTCTTCAAAACATGCACACGCACACGCAACCACGAATACTTAGACATATGCACCCAAATACATAAACACGTACGCACGATAGACCCTTGCATGTTTTCTATCTTCGGAAAGAACTATGTTCAAATCTATGGTAGATTTGATAAAGTCATAAATTCATTGAATAATCTTATTATTTTTAATGAACACTGATCATCTTTATACAGAATATTACGTACACGCACACGCATATACGCACACATAAACATACACACCCACATCAGCGCACGCACTGAGTACACACGATGGAAGTCGACTTCGAACAATGTTTAAGTGCAGTAAAGCCTCTTCAGAGCTAAGTGTTTGCCAAGACTTCTTCCAAAGAACGTTTACCTAGCCTACGATTGCCCCTTAACTTCAGCGTGGAGAGCTAATGAAAATGATTCATAGCTGTGTTATACTCGAGACTCTCCCGTCAAATGCTCAGCAGTGTATGGAAATTAATGGCAACTCTCAGAGTTATATTGACCTTAGAACGATGGCCTGCAGTATTAGTGGTTCAATTTACTCGGCGGGAATATAAGGCCTGAAAAATAGGCCTTCACCGGGTGTATCGGTATTTTTCTGTCAATACCCTTACTTATTTATTCGTTAAAAAAAAATAGATTAGGATTAGATTATATAAAAAAAATAAATAAATGCCCATTGGGTGATATAAACTAGTCAATGATTATGCTAAATTAGTCATTATGACTAGTCTTTGTAAACAGAGTATGCTAAGAAAAATTGGTACAAACATATGTCCTACGAATGTGGATTCAATATATGTGGAGTCAATGTGGAAAATATGTGGAGTCAATAAAAGTAGTCAATATGATAAACTAGTCAATATGACTAGTCTTTGTAAAGAGAGCATGCGAAGAAGCATATATTCAAACATAGGTCCAACGAATATGTTCCCGTGGAGTCATTAAAATTAGTCAACATGATAAACTAGTCATGACTAGTCTTCGTAAACAAAGTATGCGAGGAAACATCGGTCCTAACATAGGTCCAAAGAATGAGTTTCCGTGGAGTCATTAAAATTAGTCAACATGATAAACTAGTCAATATGACAAGCCTTTGTAAAGAGAGTATGCTAATGAACATAGATCGATTTTCGAATGACAAACTGGAGCACAATTCCGATTCTCCTTTAGAAACGGGAACCAGCTTACGTAATATCGCGATTGTGAAGACGTTAAAGATTCGTGATTCGTGACATTGATATTTCAATATTTTGAACATTAAGATTATAAACTTGCATTAGTTATATCATTACAAAAATCTCTTATTTTTACTATTGTTTTATATTTGATCCAAATTTGAATAGATTCTACTCTAACAGTGTAAATATCAGACTTTGTGCGTAAAATCAAACATATTTAAGCATTGCATGCCTTAAAGTAAATAATGAACAAAATCTTCCCCATGAAACTCAATAGCTAGAGGTAAATATATGATGCAGTTACAAGTGTACAAACAGATCTCTAAGAGCAAACATGTTGGACTTCGTTATTTGGCTAAATGCTGAATTCATCTGCTTGATGCGGTTTGATCTAAACCAATTTTTGGATTGAATTACAGTCGAGACAAAAAACCTGGAATGTTATTTCTTTTTAAAGATTACATGAGGTATAGGCCGAATCTAAATTAAAAGAACACAAATCACTTTTCGAAAGGTTTTGTCATTATTATTTTGTTATAATACTACACCGTGTAATGAACAACAATCACAAACCGGTTCCGAATTGAATAGCATTAAAAAGAGCATTGCATTGGCGTTCGACTTTATTTTACGGAAATATATTACATCGTGTTATATCTTTATTCAAAATGTTTTAATCACTGACTGAATTACCCTACTGAAAAAAAAACATATAAATGATGAAATAGACAGACAAATAAAATAGTTTGCAAAAAATGAAATAACAAATATAGATTAACGATATATATAGTTATAATAATAATAATGATAATAATACACATCATTTATATAGCGCTTAATACGAAGTGTTTCTAAGCGCTCTGTGCATTATTACCCGGCTATAGCATGGCTACCATTCGACGCTCACTGCATTCAAGGAATTTCTTCCTACCGGTACCCATTCACCTCACCTGGGTTGAGTGCAGCACAATGTGGATACATTTCTTGCTGAAGGAAATTGACACCATGGGTGGGATTCGAACCTACGACCATCGGGTTGAAAGGCGAGAGTCAGAACCACTACACCACGACGAGAGTCACATCATACACCTATTATTAATAGAACCCTAAGGAGCAGCCACAGTAAGGATCCCATTGGAAAAAAAAGCTTTTTGGCTTTCATGCGATATCATTGTCATTGGGTGACTTCAGGTACGGTGTTGAACGCTGGTGTTGGTGTTGCAGCAAAACCAACACCAGCCTCAACACCAAACTTGAAGTCTGTCGGTGTTGGGGTAGACCTCGGAAGATTCTGACGTATTTCCGGTCGTTTCTGTATCACTTTTGTAAACTGACCAACGATGTTGGAGCTCGGTTTACGGACCGGTTTGCTCTCTCAGCACCAACACCAACACCGAACACCGTACTTGAAGTCACCCACAGTCATTGTGTTTTCTTGCATTATGACGAATCAAATGAAATCTAATCAAATCAAAGTCTATAATTACTGTATATAATTTTTGTATATAGCGTATTTTAGATATTTCACATTTTCAACCTTCCCCGTGTTTCTTGGAAGACCATTATGTCATTGAAAGGGATATCCCTTATTACGTATTATGAAAAATAAATTTATATGATTTTCTTAACCAAACATAGCCGAGTACTGTACGCTTTTTTATCATTAAGCTTTATTCAGAAGCAAATAGTATAAATTTATGCCTCACATAGAACAAAATTGTCGATTACTTTAGCTTATATACTTTATATTTCTCTACACTATAGCTTAATTTCAGGACAAAGAAATTGTTATAAAGTATAACAACTAATCAAGTGTTTCGGGTTGCGATGGATGGAGCTGTTGCGATGAAATGATTATGCGGCATGGGAATATCTTAATCAGGAGTCAAATGCTATCATTTGGGAATTTCCCCGATGAATCTAAGGTGACATTGCAAATATGTCGTGAACGGACTAATGTTATTGGAGACATCATGCAGGAATGATGATACTATTTCTAAACAAAATAACAATGTTGAGCCTTGAACAGATATATACGAAATTGACATGATAATGTCATGATTTATTTGTATATTTTGTTATCTTTTTTTTATCCGGTATGCAAGCATTGTACGGGTTCTTATAATTTTTCTTTGTCCTCCTGAGACATGTCTAACTTTGTCTTAAATAAGTAAACTAAACCAAACTAAACATATATCTGTAACTTATAAATGTTCCAGTATGCTTAAGGAGAAAATCATCAAAGAACACGTCACCAAATATCCTCTTTCCCCATCAAATATGGGTTATTTCCCTTTTTCATCTTAAGTATATCAAATATGATTCGAACCGCTAGGATTCGGATGAAAAGTATGCTTTTTTAGTAGCAGGGAAAGAGTTTGGTACTTAAACTTCAAGTTTGGCTATCTTACGTTACACGATTCACGCACAAGTGAAAATAAACGAAGATAAACGCCCTACTTTACCACGATGGTTGTTTTCAACAGCAAATGTTTTCATAAAATTATGATAATGATCATAATTTGAAGAGTCTTACAGGACTGCGGTTTTTCATTGAAGGGTGGCATTTATACCGTAAAACATTTTTTTTCTATAACATAGTTTTATTAAAACATACGGTACATGATTCACAGTGGACATTTTAATGCTAAAACCAAATATATTACATTTTGCAACATTTTGAATCGCTTTTCATCACTTGGCTTCATGAAAAATACGTTAATTTGAGGAATTCGTATTTTTTAACAATAGACAAAACATTATATTATTTCCCCTACCGTATTTATGGCACGAATGACGATCAAAATACAACGTTTGAAATCCAAAATAGTTTTGCTGCATCAGTTTGCAGAGAATCTATGAGACTAATCATAACTTTAACAGCATTTGATTCAACAGTTTGTTACAATAATTCATAGACAGAAAGAGTTTGATTCCACTCACCTCCCATGGGCGTCGCCAGGGGGGGGGGGGGGGGGGGGGGGGGGGGGGCCNAAATTATGCTTTTTTAATAGAGGAAAAGATTTTGGTACTTAAACTTCAAGTTTGGCTATCTTACGTTACACGATTCACGCACATGAAAATAAACGAAGATAAACGCCCTACTTTAAGCCCTGGTCACATAGGACCCCGGAAGCAACACGATTCACCCCGACTCTTTGTTAATTTACAGTTAACTGCCCCAAAACAACGAGTCGGGGTGAACCGTGCTGCTTCCGGGGTCCTATGTGACCGGGGCATTACCACGATGGTTGTTTTCAAGAGCAAATGTTTTCATAAAATTATAATAATGATCATAATTTGAAGAGTCTTACGAGACTGCATTTTGTCATTGAAATACAGCGTTAGAACACTTCTCTACTACCACATACGTTTACTACAACATATGGTACATGATTTATCGTGGACATTCTAATGCTAAAACCAAATATATTGAATTTTGCAACATTTCGAATCGATTTTTCATCAATCGGTTTCTTTTAAGAAAAAATACGTTCATTTGACGATTTGTACTTCGTTAACAATAGACAATCGTTCATTACATTAGACTATATAACACGATTGTAGATCAAAATACAGCATTTGAAATACAGAATAGTTTTGCCATATCTGCAGAGACTTGCTAAAAAGTCATCATAACTTTAAAAGAATTTGATTCAACAATTTGTTAGAATAATTCATTGAACTAGTTTCATTTCATTTCACCTTCCATTTACTTATAATATGCAAATAATTCGTCTTCCCTGATATTAACAATTCTATATAATAAATGTAACATAGGATTACGTAGAATAAAAAGTAGATGTCAGCTACTTTTATTTGCCGTTTTTAATTTGACGTGGTAGTTTAAAAATGTATGTATATGTATATGTGTATATTTGTTCTCGGAACGAGTAAGGTTTGATATTCCGGATGTTACAATTACCAAAACGAGATCGCTTGCTATTTAAAGTAGCTATTTAAAACATTTCCCTAAAAAAAAAGAACGAATCTTAACACTCCCACAAGTTTTTAATTTGTCTGAACGAATAGGGCTCATGCAACGACAGTGTTCAACCCACTGAAGGGGGCTATTCTGCTAGCTTAATGTAAACCTAATGGATAAGTAGATAAATAAAACGTTTGAGAGAGAAGAATAATGAACGGTATGCTCTCTCCATAATGTTAAAAGCGTCTTTGTGCCTTGTTTCGCATTTATTGATCACCATGACATTTCAATACAGCAACTCCATACCCGGGATCTAAATTAGGAAAATAGCATTCTAAACAAGTCGGCATTTCTCATGTTCTAGCTAGCAAGCAACATGCATCATTTGGAATAATTTGGTTAAAACAGAACCAGCTCGGTGGCGAAGGTGTGATAAATTTGCCCGCAATACAGATGGCGTTTCGCAGTTTGTTCGCTATCTGCGGCGCATAGGACGACGTAAGACACGTGTTTTCTGCGCTTGGTTTTTCCACCTAAAGGTTACGAAGATCCCAGAGCTGAGTCACACTTTGAAGAAGATGTTTTCCAGGTCGATTTTGAAGCTATTTCGGGACTATTTTACATTTTGAGCATTTAGAGCCATGCAGAATACATTTATTGGGAATATGCGTTTTTTGACGTAATTTATATGAAAATTGTTAATTTGCTTTTAGTATTTTTGGGAGAAAATATGAAGTTGACCGGGAAAGGCTAAATTATAAAATGATAATAATGATAATGTCTAGCGTTAATTAATTTCGTTGTCCCTATTATTAGACATTGAATTTGTTCGACTTGCTCACATGATGTGGATATTTCGATTCTAGTCAACGTGTCCCTCATCACAGTTGACCGGAAGTACACGTCAACACACCCACTTCTTTTGTTCCCTGCCTCCCAAAATCAGTTTCAATTTCAGTCTACTCGTTGCAGAGGACGTATGATGAAATCACAATATGACATGACAGATCGCGCATAAAAAGAAGTGGACTCGTCAAAAAACTTGGAAATACACGTGGCAGATCGGGTAGTGAACAAAAGGGCAGCCGCTTCAGATCAAATATAGCTGTGATGTAACAATGTACCAGTGCGAAAATTACGAAGTATATACGTCTACCGGCAAGTCAATGTGCACATCGAGAACTGCTGAATATCGTCAATCAAGCGTGTCCCCTGTGAGTGTGTCTCCACATGAACCATGAAATAAATTGACTTTATACGATTGGCATAATTAGATTGGCTGTTTACGTAGATACATGTACACAATGACTGATCCTTTACGCTATGAGGATGAAAATTATCTCTAAATCTCTCTTTGTCTTCATCCCCTGATTTCTTTTTGTATATAGTTACCAGGGTTACTTTCAAAATGTCAAAATGAACTGAACGATCTTCATTACAAGCTTTGCTGTAGGGTAACTTCACATCTAATGGTGATGTGAAGGGAGAGGAAAGCTTTATATTATTGTATGGTGGTTCTGACTCTCGCCTTTTAATCCGAGGGTTGCAGCTTCGAATCGCACCCATGGTGTCAATTTCCTTTAACAAGAAAGCATTGTATAGGTTAATAAATTGATTATGCGCAGGTATTGTTCTCATATTTGAAAATTGCGTGGTTCTTACAAGAGGCATGAGAAAAGTATATAGAGCAATATTGATTCTGAATGAACCTCATCTCATCTCCCCCTCTCGCTCTCTTTCAATGTCTCCTTCTATCTCCCCCCTTCCTCCTCTCTCTTACTGTCTCACTCTATCTACATCCCTCTCTCTCTCTCTGTATCCATCTCTGTCTCCCTCCCTCTCTATGTACACACCGTAATTCAAGTATTATCTCAGCACTTCTATGATACATTTTAAAGAATCCATGTGTTAAATTTGAAATACCTGTTCCTGCCACGTATAAAATTCGAACGTATTGTCACTCAGTTAGTTAATTAGTGCAATTAATTACCTAAAACAATACAATGGACTTGAGACTTCGTTCGAGTTACCTCCGAAAAACCATCCCCACTTTGTTGGTTTTCGAGAGCAAATGTGTACATTAAAGCTTAAGCCCGATTCACACCCTTGCATTTTTTAGCCTACGTCTGTCCCACGTATTGAGAAAATATCTATTAAAAATGCTCCATTGACACATAGCATACGCGGATCACACGGTGGACTGACGTTCGGCTTGCACTCAACGAGCGTATGCCGAGCGTCAGTCCACCGTATGACATGCGTCTTTGCGCATCCAAAGACGATGAACCGACGCAGGATAAAAACGCAGAGGTGTGAGTCGACCATTGGCTTTGATGCTCAATTGCACCTTTGATTCATTAAATTTAAGCGACGCTCCATGAACGCAGAAACACAGAAGGAACACGCTTGGCCACCGTTGAAGTCGTTCATGAACGCTGGGCATACGTTGGCTATAAATTCAAATTGAACATTGTAATTGAACATATTCTAAAGCCGTCTTACACCTTTGTGTTTTAGCCTGCGGAGGCCAAACATTTTTTTAAATTAAAAAAGGCTCACTGAACAAACAGTACATACACGGATCAGACGGTAGACTGAGGTTCAACTTGCACTCGAAGAGCCTACGCCGAGCGCCAGTCTTTTTGTTAGAGCAAATATGTGAGTCGACATTAAGTTTGGGCTTATCATTCCAAAGATCAATCGGAAGAAATGCTTTACTTTATCATCCGATGCGGGGAGCTAGATGATGAAGAAGAAGANCTATGTGACCGGGGCATTACCACGATGGTTGTTTTCAAGAGCAAATGTTTTCATAAAATTATAATAATGATCATAATTTGAAGAGTCTTACGAGACTGCATTTTGTCATTGAAATACAGCGTTAGAACACTTCTCTACTACCACATACGTTTACTACAACATATGGTACATGATTTATCGTGGACATTCTAATGCTAAAACCAAATATATTGAATTTTGCAACATTTCGAATCGATTTTTCATCAATCGGTTTCTTTTAAGAAAAAATACGTTCATTTGACGATTTGTACTTCGTTAACAATAGACAATCGTTCATTACATTAGACTATATAACACGATTGTAGATCAAAATACAGCATTTGAAATACAGAATAGTTTTGCCATATCTGCAGAGACTTGCTAAAAAGTCATCATAACTTTAAAAGAATTTGATTCAACAATTTGTTAGAATAATTCATTGAACTAGTTTCATTTCATTTCACCTTCCATTTACTTATAATATGCAAATAATTCGTCTTCCCTGATATTAACAATTCTATATAATAAATGTAACATAGGATTACGTAGAATAAAAAGTAGATGTCAGCTACTTTTATTTGCCGTTTTTAATTTGACGTGGTAGTTTAAAAATGTATGTATATGTATATGTGTATATTTGTTCTCGGAACGAGTAAGGTTTGATATTCCGGATGTTACAATTACCAAAACGAGATCGCTTGCTATTTAAAGTAGCTATTTAAAACATTTCCCTAAAAAAAAAGAACGAATCTTAACACTCCCACAAGTTTTTAATTTGTCTGAACGAATAGGGCTCATGCAACGACAGTGTTCAACCCACTGAAGGGGGCTATTCTGCTAGCTTAATGTAAACCTAATGGATAAGTAGATAAATAAAACGTTTGAGAGAGAAGAATAATGAACGGTATGCTCTCTCCATAATGTTAAAAGCGTCTTTGTGCCTTGTTTCGCAAAAATTGATCACTATGACATTTCAATACAGCAACTCCATACCTGGAATCTAAATTAGGAAAATAGCATCTATACAAGTCGGCATTTCTCATGTTCTAGCTAGCAAGCAACATGCATCATTTAGAATAATTTGGTTAAAACAGAACCAGCTTGGTGGCGGAGGTGTGATAAATTTGCCCACAATACAGATGGCGTTTCGCAGTTTGTTCGCTATCTGCGGCGCATGGGACGACGTAAGACACGTGTTTTCTGCGCTTGGTTTTTCCACCTAAAGGTTACGAAGATCCCAGAGCCGAGTCACACTTTGAAGAAGATGTTTTCCAGGTCGATTTTGAAGCTATTTCGGGACCATTTTACATTTTGAGCATTCAGATCCATTCATTTGCCACATTTGGCATAATTTTGAAGGAATCGATACAAGAAATCGTTAATTTGCTTTTATTTTTTCATAGGAAAATATTAAGTTGGCAGAGAACAAATTGAAATTAATGATGATAATAATAATGATAGTGATAATAGTAATAATAGTGGCAATAATAGTAATAATGATAATTTAATGATAACAATAATGTCAAGCTGGAATTCATTTTATTGTCGCTTGTGTTTGTCTAATTCTGAATTCGTTCGAATATCGCACATTTCGGTATATGGATATTTCGATGTTAGTCAACGTGCCCCTATTTACAGTCGACTGGCAAACATCACGTCCACTGTTTTCACTCCCTGCTTTCCAAATCAGTTACGATTTCAGTCGACACGTTTTAGGAGGTGTTGCTCAAAATCAACTACAAATCAGCTGCAACTTTGTAACGCGCATTTTCATGCGTGCGTGGTGTGCATATTTAACAAGACGCGCATGTAACAATGATTTTGATTGGCGCGTACCGATCAACTGCAACTTGCGATCAATTGCAACTTTTTAGCAACACCCCATTAGAGTATGTCTAATTCACAATAGTACATGCCAGATCGCGCAAAGAAGTGGGATAGTCTGAGATGAGTGAGCGAATGTGATTCAAACTTGGAAATGCGTGCGATAGATGGTTACTGGACGAGGGGCTCGTCACATATGAAACAAAGTCAGATAGTTGTGACGTAACAATACCCTGATGTCAAAATTACGAAGTACGTATGTCTATTGACAAGTTAAAGATATATTCTGGTATTTGTTAAAAAAATAAAATGAATGTTCACAGAATCGCACAAAATGTGAGAAGAATGTTCAGAACTATGAATAAATAATATGTGCCACAGTGTTTTGCAAGAAAATGTATAATGGCAGAGAAATGTGCAAATAAAGGGTCAAAATTGGGCCATGTCGGGCCGACAGATTTTATACCAGTCCCACGCGCTGTTTCCTGTGTTTGCTGCAGTGGACAGAGCACGTTTTTTAACCGGTTTGAGGTTATCATATTAGTTTTCCCTTGTCTACACAAGTCACGTTGTGCTTTGTTTGTAACATAAGATTATTTTGATCATTCATTTATCTTTGCAAGTACTCGATATTCGCTTTAATGTGCAAATCGAGACCTGCTTAATCGTCAATCAAACGTGTCCCCTGCTATAGTTTCTTCATAGGAACCGAGAAATAAAATGACTTGGCATAATTTATAAGGAAGCGTCGTGGTGTAATGGTGCTGACTTTTGCCTTTCAACCAGAGGGTCGCAGGTTCGAATCACACAATCATCTCATTCAGTAATAAATGTAGCCGCATTCAACCAAGGTGAGGTGATTGGGTACAGGAATATTAAGTCCGCGAAATGTTTGGGCGCTGTTTGCGACTAGCTAAAGCCAGTGTTGTAATAATCATACTAAGCGCCGCAGTATAGTTGATACATGCACGACATAAATTGCATGTTATATGCATTATAAGGGGTGTTAATATCTAACGATGTTAACGTTATTGATTCCACAAGGAAAAAGGAAATCCTTATTCAAGCATTGTATGGGTTGTTAAATTGATAACTGCAAATAACTTGATTCCTATAGAAGACTCATCGGAAAAGTATTAAAGCAAAATTAATTTGGAATAAACATGATCAACTGTTTATGAGGCCCCCTCTCATTCCCCCCCTCTCTCTCTCCCCCTTTATCTCTCTCTCTCTCTCTCTCTCTCTCTCTCTCTCTCGCTTGCTCTTTAACACACCGTAATTCACGTATTACTTCAGAAATGCAGTGATAAATTTCAAATAACCCATATGTTAAATTTGAAACTCCTGTTCCTGCCACATACAAAATGTGAGCGTATTGTCACACAGCTATAGTTAATTACTGCGATTAATTACCTATGGCAATACTAAGGACTTGAGACTTCGTTCGAACTATCTCCGAAAGCCACCCCCGTTTTGTTGATTTTCGAGAGCAAACGTGTACGTTAAAGCTTAAGGCCGATTCACACCCTTGCATTTTTAGCCTGCGTCGGTCCAGCGTATTGAGACAATATCTATTAAAAATGCTCCATTGACACATAGCATACGCGGATCAGACGGTGGACTGACGTTCGGCTTGCACTCAACGAGCGTATGCCGAGCGTCAGTCCACCATATGACTGCGTCTTTGTGCGTCCAAAGACGATGGACTGGCGCATGCTAAAAACGCAAAGGTGTGAGTCGACCATTGGCTTTGATGCTCAATTGCACCTTGATTCGTTAGATTGAGCGACGCTCCATGAACGAAGAAACACAGAAGGAACACGCTTGGCCACCGTTGAAGTCGTTCGAGCGTCTTTCAAAGTTCATGAACGCTGGGCATACGTTGGCTATAAACGCAAATTGAACATTGTAATTGAACATATTCTAAGGCCGTCAAACACCTTTGTCTTTTAGCCTGCGTAGGCCAAACATTTTTGAAAAAAAACCTCACTGGATACACAGTATATACACAGATCAGACGGTAGACTGATGTTCAACTTGCGCTCGAAGAGCCTACGCCGAGCGCCAGTCTTTTTGTTAAAGCAAATATGTGAGTCGACATTAAGTTTGGGCTTATCATTCCAAAGATCAATCGGAAGAAATGCTTTATTTTATCATCCGATGCGGGAAGATGATGAAGAAGAAAAAGGAATCGTCGAATCATCATTAAGTTTATCGACCTACACGCGATCGCATATGCTAAAGTCCAAATTGAGGAAATAAATTGACTTTTGGCACGTTTGAAGAGGATAATCAGATAATGGTAAATGTAATTTCCCACAGTTAGCTTTTGCTTCTTTCTCGAAATAGGCAGTCAGGCTAAGAACGTAAGTACGTCAAGTATGCTAACCGCTAAACCAAGGAGATTTCAAAATTTCCTTGGCTAAACAGAGATTTACCCTGTGCGATAATATTTGTTATTTTTTCCTTCTTAAGCCCCGGTCACATAGGACCCCGGAAGCAACACGATTCACCCCGACTCTTTGTTAATTCACAGTTAACTGCCTCAGAACAACGAGTCGGGGTGAATCATGTTGCTTCCGGGGTCCTATGTGACCGGGGCTTTAAGCTATAGCCAAACTTACACAAAAGCATGTCCAAATGAAAGAGAACGTTAGTACGCTAAACAATAACATTTGTTAATTTTCGTTCTTGACCTATAGTCAAACTTTCAAGAAGAATGAACAAATGTAAGGAAATATTCGGGGCCATTATATTTTTTATTTATTTGCTCTTAGGCTACAGTCCAACTTTAAAAAAAGTATGATAAAATAAAAGAGAAAAAGAAGAAAAAATGAGGAAGACTAAGGAAAAGTGAAGAAAAAATTAAAAAGGTGAGGAAATGAAGGGGAAGGAACAGAAGTATTAGAAGAAGAGAATATCGAAATGAGAATGAAAATGAAGATGTAGACGAAAGCGTTAGAGAGGAATATCGAAGAATAGTTATGTCTATATGCTACACCTGAAAAAGGAAACGAAATCCCGGCTAAACACAGTCACTTTGGGTTATGTAGCCTCTAAGAATCCAGTAGTAGTATTCTAACAAGTGCTCGTAGAACATAAAAAGAGGAAAATAAGAAAGAGAGAGAAGAGAGAGAGAAAGAGAGAGGAAGAAGAAGAAGAAGAAGAAGAAGAAGAGAGAGAAAGAGAGAGCGAGAGAGAGAGGGGGGGGGGGCAGGGAGAGAAAGAAAGATAGAAAGACAAGGTAAGAGAGAGAGAGAGAGGGAGAGAGACAGAGAGAGAGAGAGAGAGAGAGAGGGCAGAGAGAGGGGTAGAGGGGGGGGTAGGGATTAAAAAAATAGAGAGAGAGGGGCAGAGAGAGGGAGTGGGAGGGAGTAGGAGAAAGATAAAGATAGAGAGACAGAGAGAGAGAGAGTGTGTGTGAGAAAGAAAGATGTAGAGAGAGAAAGAGAAAGAGAGAGAGAAAACAAAGAGAAATATAGAAAGACAAAGTAAGAGAGTGGGAGAGAGAGAGAGATAAATGCATAGACTCCTTAATTATCGCTGATCAAGCAGACTAGTGAATCGACAAGGTCGGAACTCATATGGAACATTTTAGCGGCACCATCATTATGACTTTTTTAAAAGCCCCGGTCACATAGGACCCCGGAAGCAACATGATGCACCCCGACTCGTTGTTTTGAGGCAGTTAACCGTGAATTAACAAAGAGTCGGGGTGAATCGTGTTGCTTCCGGAGTCCTATGTGACTTAAAGCAGAAATTAATGGCCGTCCAACACTTCGCTTTACATCATTTAATGTCATTTAGTGCTGTTTAACTTTTTAACTGAGATTTCAAATGGACTAAATCATTTTGAAATTAATTGTACAAAGAAAGATGAAGAGATGGGTGTTTGGTCTGTGACGGAGCTGGTATTTATTTATCTATTTACTAAAACATATTTAAACAGGATAACAAGATCAATTATATACAAGGTAAAAATTGGTTTTCATCTTGATCCTGGAGCAAAAGAAATTTATCGTCAAAGTGAATGAGTAAGCAAACCATGAGTATAAATGCAATTTTACAAGCATGTATCATTTTTGTAAACACAATTTAGTTCCTCTTGATGTGAAGGACAATTTGTTACAGGTTATAATGTCATTAGAAATAAACTCCAGATGAGGAAAATGGGTTTCACCATTAGAAACTAAGAACTTTAGTACTTTATCAAG
Organism: Temnopleurus reevesii; assembly: GCA_036244855.1. Taxonomy (NCBI): domain Eukaryota; kingdom Metazoa; phylum Echinodermata; class Echinoidea; order Temnopleuroida; family Temnopleuridae; genus Temnopleurus; species Temnopleurus reevesii. The sequence goes on from BQKZ01003645.1 coordinate 60,315, forward strand.
TTTTAAACGAGGTCTAAAGAGTTTTCTTCTTAGCAATGTAATTCGTACTTGCACATTTATCGACTAATTCTTAGTAATATTTATTTTGTCACATTAACCAAATATATTTCATTCTGTGATTTTATGCATTAGGAAAAAATTAATTTCTGTTTAGTGTAAATTTTCATCTATATGTTTTTTACTGATGTATTTTAATTGCTGCGTATTGCTATCATTACGTTATTAGTGTAAATATTCATGTATAAGTTTTTATTTATATATTATTTTAATTGTCAAGTTTTTTATTGTATGTTCATGTACTTATACATGTGCAGGACCCCTCGTGATACCAACATCTTGTTGTGAGGGTATCCTGCTTAAATATATATAGATAAATATATAAATATGAGTAGATTTTAAATCATGAAAATTCCTAAAAACAAGTTTCGCAATTCAAGTAAAAGCAAACATGATCATCATCAAATGCAAAAGTATGGGGCAAATTAAAAAATAGTTTTAAAATGCATCAATTAGTGTTCCAATACACAAGCGACATAGCAACAAGATCAAATGTCAATAGCTGAGGTAGTCATTTAATTTGCAACGATTCACTTTTGACTTGGCCTCTTTGTTTTGCGTTGCAGTCAAGGGTTACATAACAATTACATGTTGGATTTTTGTGCGGTTTCTAATTTCAACTGCATTTCTAAAGGATTTTATGTGTCTGAAATTAATTAATTTCGTTCATGAAGGGTTCGAAAGCAAGAGAAATAAAATTCTAAAACAAAAGTGTCACACTGGCAATAACCGTTTGAGGAATATGTTAAGGAACACTATACACGTATTGTTACCAAAACTACTTCAGAAAATGGTCAGAATTTCTAAGGAGTTGCAGATCCACATATCTAAAATTTAATATTCTTCAAGGTTTATTGTATATATTTCATTTTCCTAGCAATACGACGTCAGTAGAAATTTGCTTTTAATCATCTCAGTCCAAATTGACCATAAAGTGGACTTTTTCAGAAATCGGTTCGGAGTGGTTTATGCCTTTCAATCAACGATCTGTGAGATGTAAACACGGTTTATAGTCTGTTAAATTATCAGTCAGATATTTGTATGAAAAGTGAGTGTGTGCCAGGCTTGAATTAAATTTGTTTCACAGTCCACACGCGCAAAACTTTGCAAGAGAAACACTTGCCTGACCATGAATGATTCGTTCAGCTTGCGAATGTAAGAGCGTTATTAACGTGGTATAATCTATTTCCGTAAAATTACGTGTGTCATGGGACAATACATCCAATTATCATGTATTGATATGTGCGGACATCACAATTACATGCTGGGCCAGATTTCAATACCAATACAAAGGACCATTGAATTGGCGATCGACATAAATTTACGATATTTTATTAGGCCTACATCGTATAATTCATTAGCTCAAAATAAAAGTGCTCCTTACAAATTTATTGGCACAATGACCGAAAAACTAGATATAAATTATGCTGGACATGTGTCGTTTTTTAAAATAATAATATGCAGTTCCTATATAGCGATAATTATCTCTGATCAATGTGTCTAAGTGCTTTACATTAATGCAGCATTATTGCCCTGGCTTTAGCAATAGCAACATGTAAGGCGCTTATGCATTTTAAGGAATATATTTCTACGGGGTGCCCATTCACCCCACTTGGGTTGCAGCACAATGTGAATAAATTTCTTGCTGAAGGATATTAACGTTATGGGTGGGACTAGAACCGCGAACCTCTGCACGAAAGGCGAGGTCAGAACCGCTACACCACGACGTTAAGGTTCAGTTCGGTTTATTTTTAATTTCCGATCAAATCAAACATGATATAAATGACTTTACAAATACAAATGAAATCACGATACGTAAAGTAATTTATACAGAAAACAGGACATTATGAGGTTCATAATGAGATCATAGTATAATTACCGTCATATCAATCAATTGATTAGAACAAAAATCCTAACGATGCGACTAATAACCGAGGGCCTCCTAACAAGCAGGAGTTGTAATTCCCCTCAAAAGGTGTAACTGAGGCAGATCCTTAAACTGAGTTCGTGTGTGTTTTGAAGTTGATTTATCGTAGATGTCAAAACGACTGGAAAAGAAGGTGTTTACGAGCGTGGAATGAGTCGCACTATTAGTGAGATTGATCATACGTGCTGTGTCATGTAGTGTCATCCTTGGGATATTTCTTACACAGCACTAGATGTACTGCTATGGTGTTAGTGTATATAATGATCTTATCCAATGCAAAAACACTGGTGTTAACTTCAACATCAGCCGGAATCTATAGATCCACACCAGAAAAAAGTTGAATTATAAAACCCTACTACTAGTGAGATTGATAATACGTGCTGTGTCATGTAGTGTTATCTTTGAAATGTTTCTTACACAAAACAAGATGCCCTGCTAGGGTGTTAGTTTTTCATTCAAATATCCTGCATTGCAAAAACACTGATGTTTAATTTAAAACTAGCCGGAATCTATAGATCCACACCAGAAAAGTGTTGAATTTAAAACCCTACTATTAGTGAGATTGATAATACGTGCTGTGTCGTGCAGTGTCATCATTG